>CABHPP010118592.1:0-22951 GCA_902168425.1 Peromyscus attwateri
TTTGGTCTTTCAGCCTTGGCTCAACCTTTTAGGCCCAATAAGGTACCAGTGAAAGGGGAATGACTTGTCTCCTGCCTGGCTTGCCAGTCCCCATCCCGAGACAGCTCAGTCACCCATTTGTACCTTTTGTTACTCTTCTTACCTCTTTGTGGTGGCTGTACTCTCTTAGCTTTCTTATCATGGATTTTATTTAACTGATAGTAAGTTCAAATCCCAACTTTCCACTTACATGATATATATATATATATATATATATATGCACATTTTCATGTTTTTAAATTGAAAATAGATATATTTTTCATACAATATATTCTGATTATGGTTTCCCCTCCCCCAGTTCCTCCCAGCTCTTTCCCACTTCCTCATCCACTCAAATCCATTTCTCTCATTACACTACAAACAGGCATCTAAAATAATGATAATAAAATAAGATAAAAGAAAAGAAACCAGAATAGGACAAAAAACAAAAAAAACTAAACTAAACTAAAAACAGGGGGGAAAGCCAAAGAAAAAGCACAAGAAAAACATATTGATGCTGACATACACACACATTTATACACACAGAAAACTCATAAAAACAAAATCAGAAACCTTAATATATAAGCAAAATATCTGTAAGGTTGAAAAAAAGTTCAGATAAAGCATTGTAGACAAAAAAACCTTCAAAAGTACTATTGAGTTCTTTTTGTGTTGACCATCTACTACTGTAATGGGGCCTGCCCATAAGTGTGGTTTTTATACACAATGAGACTTCACGGGAGAAAGCTAATGTTCCTTTGTGAGTGGTTATCAACTGGAGATAGCTTCTGTGTTAGAGATGGGGGTTGTGTCCATTTCTCTCAGTGCTTGGACCCCATCTGGGGCAGAGCCATGTAGGACCATGCTTCCACAGTCTCTATTAGTTCATATGTGCACTGGTCTTGTTGTGTCTAGAAGGCCTTGTTTCCTTTATGTCCTCTATCCCCAATGGCTCTTTCTTAGGGTTTCTATTTGCTATAAAGAGACACCATGACCACAGCAACTCTGATAAAAGAAAACATTTAATGGGGATGACTTACAGTTTTAGAGCATTAGTTCATTTTCATCATGGTGGGACATGGCAGCATGCAGGCAGACATAGTGCTGGAGAAGGAGCTGTGAGTTCTACATCTTGATCTTCAGGCAACAGGAACTGAATTGAGACACTTAGCATAGCTTGAGCATAGGAGACCTCAAAACCTACCTCTATGGTGACACACTTCCTCCGACAAGGCCATTCCTACTCCAACACTATTAGGCAACACTTCCTAATAGTTCCAGACCCTATGAATGTATGGGGGACAATTACATTCAAACTACCACAGACTTTTAAACTCTTTTTGCCTCCTCTTCCACAGAGTTCTCTGAGCCCTAAGGGGATGGATTAGATGAAGACATCCCATTTAGGACTGTGTACATTTTTTAAACATACTAAGTTCCATTTTGAGAATGAAAATGGTTATGCACCAACCAGATAAGACTGTTGTGAAGAGTGAATGTGACAACTTTAAAGGCTTAACATCTGGAAAACATAATTGGTAAGTTATTATTGACTGATTATGCTAATCTAAAAAGCACTCATAATTGATTACTATATAATGGGAACTATTGTAAGTATTTTGAAAATACTAACTCATTTAATATTCATAACCACTCTGGAAGATACAAATATCTTTATGTCCTTTACATAGATGAGGACATAGAGATGTGAAGTCAGTTATTACTACTATTTGTGTGTCTATGTATGTGTGGTATATGCACATATATGTATTTGCATGGTATATGAGCATATATGTGTATTATGCACAGATGTATACATGTGGAGGTCAGAAGAGGACACATATCTTTTTCTGCCTGCTGTATTCCTTTGAGACAGGGTCTCTAACTGAATCTGGAGCTATACTAGCAGCCAAAAGCCCAGATGATTCTTTTGTCTCTGCTCTCACAGTGCTATGGTTACAGGTGCCAGCATCATCATGCCCAGATTTTTCTTCCCTGTGGATGCTGGGATTTAAACTCGGGTCCCCATGCTTATAGAGCAAGCAAGCACTCTTACTAATGGAGCCATTTCCTCGGACCCCCGATGTCAATTATTAATGTTTAGTGCTTCTGGGGTCATGAGTTTTTGCTGTGTCCCTGTCTCCCACAAATTCAGTGGCTTTCTGCCGAGTCATCTGCCCTGGCTTGGGTTCCACTAGGCAGTTATGCTGCTCTTGGCTAGCCCCACCCATGAGTGTGTCAGTCCTCTCTCACCTTCCTTATAGGGATGCTCTGCTTCAGAGTCCCTCACACTGAGCCACAGAAACTTTGAAACGAGGAAGGTATATTGTTTGGAACACCTGTGCTTTGGAATAATTGTAGGAACTCAGTCTCCTCCTGTCCTCTCATTGCTTCCAGTCTTCTGCCATGAAGAAGCGTACCTGCCACATGCTTCCCAAGGAATCAAGAGAGACAAGTGATCTTGGAACTTGCAAAGCCAGGAGCCCAAAGAAACCATTTCTTTTTCTAGGTTCTTTGCCTCAATTATTTTTATTACAGGGATGAAAAGTTAATTAACACAATGGCCAGGCCTAAGGTGGGATGTTATATCTGGCTTAAAGTGAAAGAGCATTACAAAGTTATGAGATAAAAGATGTGATAGAATTGGATCCAACACATGTGGACCCAGTGATGTAGAACTGAATGAGACCTGGCCCTCCCCTTGGAGAGCTATTAGCTCATAGAAAGGTCAGAAGAGCCTCTGGAGTCTCAGCACTATTTTTCCCTTTAGTAACTTGACATTGACTATTTGGATAGTTTCCTGAAAAGCTTACTACCCTTACCATAAATTGACAGAGGGGGTCTTCCAGTTCTGAGCACATCCCTGATTACTCTCCTGAGTTAGAGTGCAGATTCTTTGCTGATGCAGCTTCCATGGCCCTAGATCTCACCAACTGCTAACAGAGACCTGCAGGGAAAGGAATTCATCTGTTCAATAAACATGTCTGTCCAACCATAGAAACAAAAATGTCATCTATCATTTTTGTCAATCAAGATAACAGGAGGTGGTTTGGCACAGGAGGAAGCTGGGTATGAAGTATCAGTCATCAGAAGCCCAACAACGTTCAAAGTTGGGGGATCTCAATATATAGTCTTTGGTAAGTCTGTTAGGACACTGTGCTAGGCACCATCTCATCTGAACATCACAAGGACTCTACAAAGTAACAATCACTGTCCCCAGTTTGTGGGTGGGGAAACAGGACCAGAGAAAGTGAAGCTACTTACTTGCTCAAGGACACAGAGCACCTAAGTACTGCATGCAGGAATGTTATCTACCTAGGCAGTGTTCTTTTCATAGGAGAACATTTTATACCATCTTCCTCTTACCCAGTTTAACACTAACATTATGGAACACTGACTCTGGTCAGCATTGGAACAGGAGTCCTATCACCTTACATTCTAATTGTTACTGCCATGATGCATAAGTACCTTTCTTGAAGCCTGTTTTGGTGATGCCACTCACAACTGTCTGCTGTACAGTATTGAAGAGGCTTTGAGGCCAGGCTTGTGCTCAGTGGGGAAGGATTTGATGCTGAGTCAGAGAGCACTGAAAGACGTGTAGCAGTGGAATAGACAATCTCTTAGTTCTTTTGAAAATCTTTGTCTCCTGTTTCTCTCTCTCTTTTTCCACTTTATGGGTTTTGATCAGGCAAAGCCAATCAAGAAAGGTTCCATCTGTTTCTGAGTGTTCAACTGTTGTATGGAAATAGAAAGCTAGATGGGCAGGCAGCCCTCAAACCTGCAGGGGGATGAGTCCACACAAAGCCCCATATGTCACTATTCTGATAGCACCGTTTTACCACCTAGTGTAAAAACCCCATCTGTGAGAGCAACCAATACCATCAACTAAAGGGCTATAAGACCCTTATGAAGGCTGTGGGCTCAGATGCTACCCAGAATGCACCCATCATCTTGGAATATGGCTGGCACCACTGTGAGCATCCAGCTGCTGGGATGCAACTTTGAGCTTCAATATTGAGAACACAGGCAAGTGGATACATCTACTTCAGAGCTGGTGTCCTGGAGGGTTCCAGGAAAAAATACAGGCCTCCCATTGGCTACTGGGTGTACTATTTGTGGGCCTTCAGTGGTTTGGCCACAGTTGAGTTACAAGCATTCTTTTTTTGAGACAAGGTCTCATGTAGACCAGGCTGCCTTCAGACTTACTGTATAGCTAATGCAAGCTTAGAAGTTCTAATTTTCTGGCCGTTATTTCTCAAGTGCTGAGATTACAGGCATATGCTACCATGCCATTTTTATGTTATACTAGGTGGAACTCAGGGTCTCATTCATACTAGGCAAGAACTCTGCCAACTGAGCCACACCCCTGCCCTCTTAAGTTAATTTTAATTTAAAAGTGAAATTGTGGTAATAAAAATCTCCTGCACATGTTGGCTCTTCATAGCACTCCTTGGCTAGGATTTCATCCTCCTAATTGATGCTCAGGTTTTGTATTAGCCAGGCTTCTCTAGAGAAACAGAATTGATAAGATGAATATTTATTAAAAGGTGATTTATCAGTTTGGCTTGCATGATGTGGTTTGGGCAGTCCAACAATGGCCGTCTCACACCCGAAAGGCATAGAATCTGGTAGCTTCTCAGTTCCCAGTGCTAAATATTGAAGTAGTTCCTGGGACTCAAGGGTTCCTGGAGAGCTTTGGGTCTTTTGTCCATGTTGGAAACCTAAAGCTGGGTACTAATATCTGCCAAGGAATGCAACAGTAGCAGCAGCAGGATGGATGAATTTGCCAATGAGAGTGAAGGCAAGTGGACAAAAATCAAAGCTTCCTCCTTCCATCTTTTATCTAGATTGCCACCAGAAAATGCCACTCATATTTAGGGTGCATCTCCCCACCAAACAATCTCATGAAGAAAATCCCCCATGAGTACTTGGAAGTTTGCCTCTTAGTTGATTTCACATCTAGTCAGGTTGAGAATGAATAGTCCCAATTACAGGGTGTGTGTCAGGAAGCAGCTCTCGAAGTGCAGTGGTCTGCTGTGGGACACTAACTACAACACAGTTTGACAATGACAAGAGCAGATTTTGGACCAACTTTTAGTTGTTTCAGCTATGGCAGCAGATAAAGCACAGAAAAAAATGGAAATGATGTTTGACCCCAACTAGGAATAAATTAGACATACATATCTGAGAGTGTATCCAGCCAAAGTGGGCCAGATGAGATTTTTAAAATGATGTTGATTTCTTACTATTCCTAAATGCTACACTTCATGGATTACTCTCCCTATTCCCCCCTTCCTCTTCCCCTCTCTCCCTTCTCTTTCTCCTCTCCTCCTCCTTCTTTTGCCAAACAGTGAAGATTTTAACTGTCCATGGAGGCCTTAGTAGGCTCCCTCAAAACACTAGCACAGATTGTAATTGATCCAGGCACTACTCCAAACATTGTATGTACATTTGCCTACTTAATTAAAAATTGAACTGTGATGCAGTATTACACATATACGGTGTACTATGCTAAATATGTATATAAGTAACCTATTATGAGCAAATGGGAATAATTAGCATTTGTGTCCATTCAAACATTTATCTTTGTTTAAGAATCTGATGAAGAAACTGAAGCACAGAGAGTTTAGGTAATTTGTTCAAGGTTGCACAGCCAGTGAGTGGTGGATCAAGGGTTTATAAGCAAGTGTCTTGTCTTCAAAGCCTACATCCTTTACTGCAGTCCTTCTCAGGTCTAGAACCACACATCGTGTCATAACCATCTCTGCCTACTCAGGGCTGCTCTTTCCCCATAAACAACTGACTCTGATTGTGCATCCAGGGGACCACTTCCCTGACCCACCAGCACCGGCCTCTCACAGACTTTCCTAGGCTTTTGAGCTGTCTGGCAACCAGGACTTGTTTCTCTGGACTATTTTCCCTCTTCATCAAGGTTGTTTTAAATATCATCTTTTCCCTTGAACCTCTAACCCCTCTCCCCTTCCTTCCTTCCCACCCTAGGACCTAGTTTTTTTGCTCACAAAGATAGCCCTGCACTGCCCCTTTCTTTAGGCAGCCCTTTGCTCTACAGTCCTTCTGAGGACCAGCACCTTTACTCCCTCACAGATGTCACATGTGCTCTCTCTCTCTCTCCTGGTCCCTTCACATAGGGCACAAATATATCAAAAGATGTACCAGATAAACACCTGAATCTCACTCTCCCTTCAGATGCCATTTCATGATTGGGTCCCTTACAAAGCAAAAATTCTGAGAAGACCCATTTTTACTACTGACTCAATCCTTTTTGTACACTTTCTCCTTGCAATATTCTAGTTGGACTCCTGTTCTTATCACTCCGTCAAATCTGACTTCATCACCCATGATGATCTCTGCCAGCTCTCATTGTCTTTATGATGCATAAGCTTCATTGTCAGCTTGACTAGATTTAGAATTGGCTAGGAGGCATACTCCTGGGCTCATCCGTGAGGGCAGTTTCCTGAGAGGTGTAGCTGAGAAGACCCACCTAGTTGGGTCTGAGGCTGTAGTGACAGCACCTCCCTGACTGCTGCTTGTACCAAACGCTTTGGGGGACAGCTTTAGTTCCACTCTTTCTTTCGTACCCTGCATACAACTGGTCAGGATCCCCTACTCGTTCGACTTGCAGAATATACCATAATCCAGCCAGAGCTCACAATTGCCACTATCACATTGTGCATGCCACTAGCCATTGCTCCTGGCCATTGTAATGGCCTCCGGTCCTTCTGATGTCTACACCCTGTCAGTCTCATATCCTGAGTGACCTTTGGAAACAGCAGATTTCATTCTGCTGAAAAGATGCCAATAGCACCATGGTGGTACTTCCAAAGCCATCCCTTCCCTGTCTTCAGTTCTGACCCCTTCCCCAGAGCTCCCCTCTCTCTTTCTCCTTTGCTCTTCCCTCATCCTTCTTGCTCTTCCCTGAACTTTACAGGGCCAGGGTACCAGCTGCCTTGCTCGTGCCCCAGCATCAAGGACTGGCTCCCTCATATCTTTTACATGATCCACTGCAGTGTCCTTGTGGTCGAACTGTCTTCCACATGTACCCCTTTTACCTTTCCTGCTTTATTAATAATGTCCATATCACTCCTCACCATCACACTACAGAGCATCCCCCTTGGAAGGTGAAGTTTCCATCTCCCATGTGCCAAAGGCTTAAACCTCAAGATGAGACAAGCGGCTTGCTTTTGCTTCCAACAGCATCCCCCGAGGATGGAGCCATGAATGGTGCCTTAGACACCCAGGAGGTAGCTACTGAAGAAGCAAACATGTGGTGAGCCGTTCTACCATGGATCTGTGCTGGGAGGAGATAATTTTGTAGAACTCACATGTCTTTGACTTCCTTTTATGTGTCTGGATCACTTTGAAGAGTAGTCAAACTCTGCAAATCAATTTCTCTTCTTCCTTCTTTTCCCTGACCCACCAGCGTTCTCAGCTCTTTATCGGTGTGAGCCATGTTCTCAGAACAATGTGCCGCTAAAACGAATGAAAACAATGAGTTTGTTCTGATAAACATAAAAAGGGTGCAGTCAGGGCGTTGTGGATGATGTTCTTGGTTTTGTATCAACCTGAGCATAGCATCCAATTTGTTTAATCAAAACAGTCCTGTTCTTATTGACTGACTTTATAATAAGTAAAGATTATAATCTGCACTCAGAAAATAAATCTGCACAACTAAAATATTTCTTAATATTTTTCTTAGTTCTTTGAATATTTTGCATAAAATGATTTGGTCATATGCACCCTCCCTCCCCCAACTCTTTCCCAATCCATCCTCCTTTCCTTTTCCACCAAACTTTGTATCCTTTTTTGTCTCCATCAATGCCAGTTTGTGGCCCAAATATTCTTGAGTATGTGGCCTTACACTGGAATGTAGTAGACTTACAAATGGCTACACTTTGAGAGAAAACTAGCTACTAGAGGAGACACACACACACACACACACACACACACACACACACACACACACACAGAGAGAGAGAGAGAGAGAGAGAGAGAGAGACAGAGACAGAGACAGAGAGACAGAGACAGAGACAGAGAGACAGAGACAGAGACAGAGAGAGAGAGACAGAGACAGAGACAGAGACAGAGGAGCATATCTGTGAATGATGTTATTTTGGAGCTCAGATGAGTGCTGTGTTTATGTGTGTGTATGCATGTGTGTATACATGCCTGTGCTGGTGCACATACACATATGTGTTCCTGCATGTGGAGGTCAGAGGAAAAACTCAGGTGTCCTCCTCAGATTCTATTCACATGTTTTTGGAGACAGAGCCTCCCTAGAACTTCTTGAGTGGTCCAGACTGGCAGACTGGCAGTGAGCTCCATAGATCCTCTTGTCTACATCTACCCCAGCTAGGCTTACAAGTGCGGGCCACTGTGCTAGGCTGTCTTTTTTGTTTTTCTTTTTAAAAGATGGGTGCTGGGGCTTGAACTCAAGTCCTCATACTCGCCTTACCGATTTAGCTGTTCCCAGATTCTAAAAGGCAATTTTGCACGTATTCTGGTTTCTGCTTCCAGCATACCAGTTTGTTTTCCCTTCTTTCTACAAGAGAACTTGCCGTGCCTCTTTGGCCTTTTATATGCCACAGACTGCCATACCTGCCCTCCACACCCACCAACTTGATTTTAATCCTTTTACCTATATTTAATTCAGGCGTCATCTCTAGGAAGAGTTTATGCCCCTCTGCCCTTCTTGCAGCATCTTCCCTGGGCACGAGTGTTCTATAAATAATGACAGCTGCTGTTTACTAAGCATTTATTACAGGTGGCAGAGCCTGGGCTAGTTATTTAATGTGGGTTTAACAATTCTAGAAGCAGGTATAATCATCCTTCCCATATTCTCATTTTATAGATGTGGAAGAGGGAGAAGGAAAGGGTAGAAAGAGAAAGGGGGAAGGAGAGAGAGAAGTTTTACATAGTTACATGTCACATGATCAGTGAATGTTATTTCTCCGTCAGGAACTGAGCCAATTGTGTAGCCCCAGAGGTAAGGCAGGGGTTAATTACTCAGTAGGGCCAGTGAAAGTTGGCTGCTACTACTCAGGTTGGATACTAGATGTCTGTTTCCTGGTCCTATCGGGGTGTATGTTAGCCTAACTGGTCCTTTGCAGAATGTAAACACTTGGGTGCATTTGTATACTTCATCCTCTGTTGATGAACTCTTTGAAATATCCCCTCTGGAAGAGCCTCTGAGCTCCCACTCCTATGGGATCTTTCACCTTTGTTCTGAAAAATGCAACAGAATATATCTGAGCTGTTGCAGTGTCAGAATGGTGTTTATTATCACTATCTGATCCCAAGTTGGGAGCAGTGTGGCAGATCTAGGAAACAACATGACAGTAGCTGGACATCATTCCAGTTTGTAAAGATCAGAATGTCCAAGAGTGAATCCCAGGGGTGGTGAGTGGTTCTCGTGCATAAATGCTTGGGCTCTGTGTGAAGCTACTCCCACATATCCTTGGGAACTAGGACCAGGAGGAAATGAATAAAGTATAGGAGAAGGTTGAAGAGGTAGAGAAGCTGAGGCTGGACTCTTTCTGAATATACATATATACATATACATATATATATACATATATATGTGTGTATATGTGTGTATACATATGTAATATGTGTTTGTATGTATATATGCATACATATACAATATGCATATGTACATAGGTCTGTATATGCTTGCACACATTGCTGTAGTTTGGATATTGTTTGTGTTCTCCAACGCCCATAAAGTTTTAAAGGCTTGGCCTCAGGATTATGCTTCTGGGAGGTGGTGGAAACTTGGAGGGGTGAGGTCTAGTACGTCTTTGGATCACTGGGGATGTGTCCCTGAAGGGGATGGTGAGATCCTAGTTGTCCTGTTCCCCACCCCACTCTTTTCGGCTTTTTGGCAATAAGATTTCATCACACACTCTTGCCATGTATTATTGCTGTATCCAAAGAAACAGGGCCAACTTAATGTGGATAGAATCCTCCAAACCCATGAGCTAATAACCTTTCTCTTTGTAAGTAGATAACCTCAGATATCTTACCATAGTAATGTAGTGCCAACTAACAAACATGCAGAGGCATATACATATGTATATATACAGTTCTGCACATCAATACATCGTGGCATCCCTAGTTTTCTTTCTTATAAGTCTTGTTGAGTTGCCAAGTGTGAGAGTGGAGTGACTGACTCTGCCTCAGGCAGCTTACAGCAGGTCAGGACCTGAAAGCCTTTGTGTGGAGAAAAAAAAAACAGGGAAGGTGGTGATGAATCCTTTGGCTATTGTGTGAGCTATAGGAATGAGGAAGTGAAAAATCTGTGTGTAGGTAGGGAGTATGGAAACTGACAAATGACATGAGAATATTTCACAACAGCTAACCCACTGTAAGCTTAGAACATGAGACAAAGTCCTCGAGTTCCTGCAGCTTCCAGCCAATGTGTCCCCAGGACCCAGAACTGTCCCCCATTGGGCCTTAGATCTTCTGATTTTTCCAAATTCGAAAATGTTAGACAGAGTCTCCTACTAGCTGCTGTATATGCACAACTTGGGCAGAATCTCCTACCATCAGGTGTACCAGTCAGCATTTGCCATGTAACAATTACCATATGAAATTACCCTTGCATCTCTGGGGTTAGCGGGGATGTCTGTTGCTCCAGATCATGCTTGGCTGATGGCATGGGGGTTTCTTATTTACCCATGGTTAGCTGGTGAGTTGGTCAGTGGTCTTGTGGTCCAGCACAACAGTAGCTGGAATCCTCATCTTTCTTTATGTGCCTCTTTCATCCAGAAGGTAAGCCATGTTGGTGACTGGGTCCAAGGAAGAGGTGAGGCTTTAAATGCAAGTACCTTCAGAAACTTCTGTTTGCATCAAATTGCTATTCTCCAATTGATGGGAAAAGTCGGAAGGCTGAGACCAGATCCAAGGAAAACCAACTGTAAAGTTGTGGACGCTGGGAGGCTAGTGTTTGGGGCCATTAATGCAATTGATTATAACCCCTGAAAACACTTCAGTGAGTTTCTGAAGAACAGAAGCAAACTTAATTAATGAAATGAACATTTTCAAATCTGACCCTTTCCCACTATTTAGTGTACTATGGATTTAGTATGTGTATGATCCCAGCTGAGGTCCTAAGGGAGCCATGTGAGAGGCTATGTTCTCATCTCATTATTCTCAACTGTACCAACTGGTGCCCAGACTGTGGATATGTGGGAAGCACAGAGTGAGTTAGGGTGCGGGATGGGGAGCAGAATGGAGGATTCATGAACACCAGGTTCCTCTAGCCCACTGTCTTCCATTGTGACTGTAGAGGACCCTTTCCACTGTGACTTCATGCAACTATTCTCCACACTCCAAGCTCCCCTCCCAGGCCTCCTTAACATTTGACTTATAACAGAAGCCAGAGCTTCAGCTACATTACCATATGCATGTAGAAGCATGAATCTCTGAAGTCGGGGAGCAAAGGCCTGGAGAGGAAATCTATATTCGAAAAATCGTTAATTTCACTTAAAAATCACGTCCAGGCTATTGACTATGTCTGCTGCCTGGGATTTGGTTTACGGTTCCACTTTGTGGTTTGCATTCGGGGGCTGTGAGGAGGGAATGAAGGAGGGGAGGTCTGATCCATCAATGTCTTTTTCATGCAGCCAGGTTGGAGGCTCACTTAGGATGGGGTAACTTGCAGAGGGGCAGAAAACAGTATTTGTGTGTGTAGCCTTAGAGTCCTGTTTTGTTCCACCAGAAAATCTGACCAGTAGTTCACAGGTAAGGAAACAAGTGAGTTTCAAGGTCGTGATTGCCCAAGGTCAGAAACCTGTGAATACTGACCTGATTCCCTCAGTCCCCTGATTCTCTGCCTTGTTCTACTAGTTACCTCATCAGTTCCAGGAGCTACTTCTGCACTGGGGCTTGTAGGTGTCATCTCTCAGCCCCACCTTGTCTTCTCTTCCCTCCCTGGCAGTGCAAAGACTTTATTTTCTGAAGGCAGAAACTGTTCCCGACATAAAATCATCCCTGGGAAGATATACTTTCCTTGGTGACTTATCGTTCTTTGTGTTCTTAGTAAGATTTTTATGTTTCCAATAACCCAAAGAAAGATGATGGATATATAATAACACTGAGCAATAACAGACTGTATTTACAAACACATATATATGCTCCATCAAATGTACATATTTTTATACCTCTCACCCATCTTTCTGGGGCAGCCGCAGTTTTTGAATTACATGGTGTAAGCAATGAGCCCATCATGTCCTTCACACATCCATAAATTACCCAGATGGAGTGGGGCATCCTGGAAGCATCTCTGCTGTAAATCACCTGCAAATCTATCTACCCCTCCTCTTTCCTTGATGGCTCACCCAGGAATGGGGTGGTGGGCATTTTAGATGGGGGAAGAGGGGTTGTACAGAGATGGGGGTGGGTATGGGCTCTGGTTTTCTTCCTCATTATTGGCTGGCTAAGTGATCCTGACAGTCAACCCCAGACCTCAGTTCTCCTATCCTTTGAATGGGAAACTAAAACAAGACTAGAGAATCCTTTAGCCTCTGCATTATCCAGCAAAGCAATCAGCAGCAAAACCAGATGTCAGCCTGATCTCTCTTGTATCTGCATCCTGTCTGGGCTCCTGTGATCATGGCTCTTGCAGACTGAGAGTGTTAGTCACGCTTCTGCTTCCTTTTAAACTCACTGATATTTGCAGGTGGCTCTGTGTAACACAGCAAACTTTAGGGGGGGAAAAAGTCATAGGACTGGCTTCTGGAAAGGTGATGTCACATCACTCGTAAGTATATTATATTGTGTTCATTGCGTGGAGTTCTTGGTTTAATGCTAATTCATAAAAAGCTTTGGAAGGGCTGGAAAGATTGCTCAGTGGTTAAGAGCAATGGGCTATTCTTCCAGAGGACCAGGGTTCAACTCCCAGCATCCACATGGTGGCTCATAACTGGCTGTAATTCCAGTCTCAGGGTATTCAATGCCCTCTTCTGGCCTCCATGGGCACTGCATGCACATGGCACACAGACATATATGCAGGCAAAACATACATACATATAAAATAAAACAGACGAAAAACCCAAAAGCTATGGAGAAAATAGGACATAAGAGAGGTCACATTGGAAGGCTGATAAGGAATCAGATCATAAGTATAGCACTGAAGAAGGTAGCAGGCCAGTGTAAAGGATTCTACACCACAGCATTCAGAAAGTGAAGCCTGGCTTTGAGGAAGAGTGTGAAGAATCACTAGGTGGATCATGTTTAGCAAACTTTCCTGCTGTGGTCAAAGCTGAATTCATCCAAAACATCCAAGTTTTGCATCCTCATCTTTAATTTAGCTAGCCTCCTGGAGTTTTCCAGGTCAACATGCATTATTCATGAGGCCCTTACCAATGTGTCATCTAAGGTTCTGGATAAAGAGATGTCACAACCAATGAAGAACAAAATATCATCTTCAAATAATCCAGAGGCCTGGCCAGGTGATTTGAATAGCAGGGACTGCTGCTGGGCCCAGTCTTTGGGGATCTCCACTCCAACCTTTTCTTGGACTGCATCTACAAATGAATATTTCAGGATTTTCCTTTGGAAAAAAAAAGCTGATGAATAAATGAACCACAGTCACTTCTTCATCAGAGAGATGTCAGAGAGCTCTCACACCAAAAATGTACCACCTGGTATGTTTGTGTTCATACCTAGTGGGATAGAAGCAAAAAGAAAGAATAAAGGAAAATGACCACTTAAACAATTCGTTGAGGAAGTTGTGAGACAGGGCCCTATTCTTTGTCTCAAGGCTTTTACTGTGTGTTCGTTAGGTTCAGCACTTCCAAGTTAATGCTTACAGAAACCTTTGGAGATGGGCGGTGTTATTATTCCTATTATACAGAAGCGGAAGCAGGCTTAAACAGATCAAGATACTTTTCCAAGATGGCTTACAGAGAGTTAGTTTATTTTGCAAAGCAATTCACAGGGATAGAGAAATGCAGTGGGGTGGTGAGTAAAATGAGGAAGGTGGAAAAGACCCATCCATGGTGGGTGTTACTAACTTAGGACTTTGGGCATTTGAGGCTCCATTCTACTTGTGATCCTCTGAGGAATCAGGTGCAATATGTTTCAAAATTGTCTACTCAAAATTCAGAAGGGGTGCATTAGTTACTTTTCATGCCATGTGATAAAAAAAATTGCAGCAAAACAACCTAGGGAAGAGAGTGTTTATTTTGGCTCACAGGTCAAGTTTATAGTCTGTCATAACAGGGAAGCCCTAGGAACATGATCTCATTGCCTCAAGGTGGCTGGTTGCATTACAGCCAAAGTCAAGAAGAAGAGGGGATGATGAATGCTTGTGCTGAGTTTTTTTTTTCTTCCTCTTTTTTATACAACTCAAGACTTTCTCCCAGGTAATGGTGCCACGTATAGAGGGCAGGTCTTCCCACCTCAACTAACTTGATCAAGGTCACCTCCTACTATCATACCCAGAGGCCGAAGACGATTCTAGATCTTAAATTGACAATTGAGAATAACTATCACAGAGATATATTTAAGTTCTAGATCTTCCCCCTTATGAGTCAATAAGGAGGTTGATAACTTCCAGGTTGGTGCATTTTGATGGTCAATGTTATACATCAATTTGACTGGGTCACGAGGTCCTTATTATCTGGCTAGTCACTATTTCTATGTGTATGTGTGAATATGTTTGCAGAAGTGATTTCCCTTGAGCAGGTGGATTAACAAAGCAGATGTTTATTCCTAATGATGGTGGGCATCACTCAACTTCTCACTGAGGGGCCTTGTAGAAAAAGAGAAGGGCAGGAGAATTTTCTCTCTGTGTTCTAATAGGAAAATTGGTCTTTGACTGACACTTAAACCGTCATTCTCTTGATTATCAGGTTTTCAACCCCAGGCTACAATTACTATACTGGCTTTCTGATTCTCTAGAGTGAAAAGGGCAGATCATGAGACTTTTCAGCCTCCATAATCCTTTGAAGCAATTTCTTATAATTCTGTTTACTGTATTTTTAGCAAATACATGCATATACCAGAACAGCCTATTGGCTTTCAAGTACATCCTTTGTAAGATGAACATTGTAGCTATGATGAGAGTCAGCCATATTGTACATCTACTTACAGCTGATTGCCATATCAAAAGCTATGGCAAAAAGGCACACCAAGAGGAAGTAATCTACAACACAAAATATTGTTTGATTTGTCCACCCATTGAATCATTTGCATTGTTTTACTTAATATTAATTCTAGTTTCTAGTCTATCACAGAATCTGTGAGATAGTAATGGGTCACCATCTCTACAAAGTACTCCATGTGGATGTACTATAAATCAAGTTATAATTTCTGCTGCAGAGAAGGGGTCTTAGATCTCAGTCAACCAATCAATCATCATCACCATCACTATCATCATCACTGTCATCATTTTTTCCACCTCAGGCCACCATTCCAAGTTGTTTCATCCTTTTCAACCACTCTAGCACATTGACCTTGCTTGGAAAGGTAAGGATATGGTAAACCTGATAAGGAAATGCAAACTTCCCTGAAAAAAAATCAGATGCTAAATAGGTTCTTTGCTTTTGTCAGATTGGAGTATTGGCATTTCTACTTACCATGAGTCATGGCAGCTGTGAGTCATGAAAACACTAGAAGATGACAGCTGTGACTCTTGTGATCTAGAGAAACTTTTTTCCTGCTACAGTTATGTAGCAGAACCATCAGTGTTCACGATTCCCATCAATCTTGATAAGCTTTTTATTCCTCTGTAGAATGTTTTCCTTTACCACACTAAAGGAACCAGTATGTGGGCATGGGAAGTATAAATACAAGTGTGTCATGGGATAAGGATATGAGAAGTCAACCCTTCCTGGACCTGCATTTTTTATCTATTAGTAGTCTAATACCTCATCCTTAAATACTCGTCCCAGTAATTTAGATTATTGTCTTAGAGTTGGCTCCTCCATGGAGCTTTTACTAGAGTATTTAAGTGTTGAAGGTCCTGAGGTTGTGCACTCATAGTGAAACGATCATGAATCTCTTAGTCTAAGATAATTTTGCATAAGATACCTTTTTGAGATTTATAAGGAATTGCTTCACAGGATTATGAAGGCTGAAAAGTCTCACAATCTACCCTTGCACACTGGAGATTCAAGAGACCAGAATTGTAACTGTAGCCTTGAGTTGAGGACATTCTTTAAGTCCATGGTTGCTGGTGCTAACAAGAAGGGGGATACAGATAGAGACACTAAACCCACAGCTTGGGTGGTATTTATTCCTGTGTGGATAACTGTTGACCTGTCTTCAAGAAATAAGCTAGTGTGAGCCAGGAGTAGTGATTCATACCTATAATCTCAGCATTCAGGAGACTGAGGCAGGAGGAATGCTCCATGTTGAAGGTCAGCTAGGGTTACATGATGAGTTCCTGGACAACCAGAACCACAGAATGAGATTTTGTCTCAAAACAAAACAAAACACCAACAAAAAGCCCAAACAAATTCATAAGAACAAACAAACAAACAAACAAACAAACAAAAAACAAATAAAAGCAATAGAAAAGAAAAAGAACCAATGTCATTAATTTGCAACAAAGTGGTGGCTATTGTCTCATGGTGCCACTATAAGGAGTCATTTTTAGGTTCTGATGCTGTTAATTTTGCTACACATCAATGGTAGTAGCTAGATAGTCCTTAATAAAAAGAGCCCATAAATGACTTCTACCCTTGCATCATGCTGCTATATGTATTGGACTCTTGCTTAGCACCTAGGCAGGTGAAAAGATTAAGTAGGTTGGTTGACATCCACTGCTTCTATCATCCTGTCTAGCTTTTAACAGCTTCTGCTGTTAATGTTAATGTTAAAATTACATTGCATGCACAATAATGTGAAACAAACATCTGCATGTATCATTTAGAAACCCATAACTTCATCCATATGCTTCTACCCCACATTTCCTGTCTTCAGTCTCAGATGGTCCTTGGAGATTCCAGATCTACCATGCAGAGCATTTGTCATCGCCAAGAAATCCCTGTATATTCATACTTTAACAATTTCTCTTCCTTCATGTAGAGTGAATAGTCAAGTATATACCTCAAAATTCTACCTATTGAAAATAATTCATTCATTAAATTCCTTCTATGTTACCTGGAGCAGAACTATAGTCAAATCCCTTCATCTTAAAGAACACTGAAATCTCTATGAACCACGCTAAAGTTTAGTTGTTCATTAGGAAGTTCTCATGAGGTCATATGTACTTGTTGAGAGAAAAGTGGTGCCAGAGATGGGAGGTGTCAGGCTGTACCCAAATACAGGCAATTGTTATTCCAATGACTATACTGAGAAAGTGGGTGGAAATGATTTGAAATGGGGCACTTAAAATATCTAAGACAGTATTGATGGAAAGACCAAAATTCAGCACTAGGAGAACTAGTAATGTGTGTGGAGAGAAAGAAGAAATCTAACATTTGTTCAAAGCCTACTTATAATGTGACATTTTAAATATGTTACAATGATTAGCCTTCACAACATTTTTAGATTTTATTTTTTCAATTTACAGATAGAAAAACAGGTTCAGAGAAGGAAAGTGATCTTCCTAAGGACACACCATGATTCATTAATGGAGACAGATTTTAATGCTCTATCAGTTTGATTCTGAGGGCTTTCTCTACTAACTGTAATTGCAACCCTGGATATGGAAATTTATGTTAGTTTGTACCCTCTTGGAAAGTTTCTCTTGACTGGGGAGGACTTCATTCTTAGCATCAATGTCCTTGGCTACTTGAGTTTATAACCTACAATGAACAAACTCAGGAAGCAGCCATCCTTTTCTGTTGCTCTCTCCCAAGTCACTTCTGTGATTCTTGGTGAAGATTTGTCTTTCAAGAATAACAAGAGGATTTCCCATAGATCTTCCAGCAGTTACCAAGGCCTACTCCTTCAGAATTTAGTTCCCAGAAGGGGATGAATTTTTTCCTATTGAAACTATCATTGTTAACGTTCTGGGAGACCCACAGTGTGTGCCAAGTGCTGTTCTAAGCACTTTTAATGTATCCATTTATTTAATATTTGCAATAATTCCATTAAGTAGGGACCATTTTCATGCTTTTTTTTTTTAAACTTGAAAACAAAGCAGATAACAAGAAGTGTTTTGTCTGAAGTCATGTACCTGGAAAGGCCTAAGATCCAGATCTGGTACCTTCTCTGTGACCTCGATACCACTACCTCACGCAGGTTATGGTTTAGAGATGAGTCACACAGCATGGTAGATTGGAGGCACAGAGATACAGAAAATTGCAAAAGTCAGGTACGTGTGTGGAGAGATGGAGTAAGCTACCATTGGAAACATCTAGAATCTTAGCTATTTAAACTTTTGACTCTACAGGACATAATGTTGTAGTCAACTTCACTGATGTCTGATCCATTGACCTTTAAGCCCCACTTCCTACCTTAATTCCAATGTCAACAGTATTTCTCTCTGTCTGAGGGGGTTTCCACAAGGAATTTAACTTCACTGCTCACATTCCAGTTGGCTTGATAAATGTATCCTTGGGTGATATTTCCTTCTCTTCTTTCCCTCTTGTTTCACCCTGGGTTTCCACTGTTTCCGGATACAATGCTTACATTTCCATCTCCTCTTTGCTTTCTCTACTAGGTGGTCCATACTAAAATAGATGTGGGATTCTGAGTACTCAAGAAGAGGGAAGAGTCAAAGATATTTGTGAAGGACTGAGTGAGTGTCTTGCTTGAATGTTTCCTGAAGCTTAGGACCCTGGGGAAGGAGAGCACTTGGGTAGAGAAGGATGTGTGACATGGAGGACCTGTTGAATCTTAGATACCTTTGTGGTATTTCCGAGGAAATGCTTCACAGACAATGGGCTCCAGGAGCCCAGTAGAGAGACAGGGGTTGGAGAGTAAGTATCCTATGGGAGTTCATGGCTCACTTCTTGGTATATGAGTGACTGGCCATGGACCATATTCTTCATCATATCTGATCTGTTCTCTCCATATCCTATCTATGTGGAAGGAAAGAATGTGGGAGTGTTTAGGTGGGTGGGAGCTGAGAAAGTGCTTGTTAGAAGAAAGAGAAAGAAAGCAGGCTTATATTGAAGGAGCATTTATTGAAGTTCTGTCAGCTGCTGCAAGCAAATCGTTGATACATTTCAAAAAAACGTCTGGAAGATTTTCCCTGCCCTGTAGGGAGTGTTTTTTAATAAGTGATGTGGTCAGGACTGTGGGGTTAATGTTTTCTCAGCCTGTGCTGCAGGTACACTAAGAGTTGTTAGAGAAATCCATTTAGACTTTATAACAGCCAACATGGAGAGGCCAGCATGCCTTGTTTGCATTCTCTACTTTCTGGGCAGGACGTGTTCTTGAGGGGTCTAGGCTAATCTCTCACCTGGTAGATGCTGACCTCCCTCTGCTGTTTCCCTAGCTGAAGGCTAGCGTGCCTGAGCTGGGATTTTCCTAATGATGTGGTGCTTACTCCTTTCCAGCTCCAGTAATGTTAACCTTACCTTACTGATCTGAGATATGGCTTCCATTGTGTCTAGTCACACCTTCTGACTTTGTGGGTGCCACCCGGCCTCTTCTCCTCCACAGGTGTGGAACAGTTCTATTAGAGAGCTGGAGATAGTGACATGGCCTTCTCACATGGACTCCTCTTGTTCAGCCTGAAATTGTTCTTCTCTTTACTTCCTCAATCTTGGAAATGCTCAAACCAAAATCAAGAGATGAGGCCTAATAAACTGGACCATGCAGACTGCTCTAGTCTCCTTACCCATATAGACACATATGAACACCATTCACATTGTACACACCCCCAACCTGCACACTTTTCTCTTCATGGCAGTTTCATCCATTTTGGATCTTTCATCAGAAACACATAGTCATGTGTCACATACACAGATAGTTATGGGAAGATAGATAGATAAGGAGAAAGGAAGTTATTATATTAATAAGTTTTCTATCACTGTCACCAAATACTTAAGATAACTGTGCAGGTATTTTTTTTTTAACTTGTTGCACACCTATGTAGTGGGTAGCCATTCCAGCTTTGGTCTGGAAGTTCCAACTCCCATTGAGGCTTCGGTAACTATCACGCCTACAAGGCGGGGCCAAAGGAGGGCCCTGAAGACCTGAGATCAGGATGCGCTGCACTCTCTTGCTTTTTGGACCCTGGACACTAGAGGTAGACGGAGGAGAGTTCTCCAGAGAATACCACTGGACTGCGCTGCGTCTTTCCCAGAACCCACAATCTACCTTTCCCTTCATTTGTAAGTTATGCCATTAAATAAATCTCCCTTTTAACTACGTGGAGTGGCCTTAATAATTCCACCAATACACCTAGACATATTTGGGAAGAGGGAATCTTTTTTTAATTAATGAATTATCAGCCAGCCTGATCAAAGTTTCTTCTCCCTCCCTCCTCTCCACCCAGTCCCTCTCCCAACCTCCCCTCTTCTCCTGCATCCACCCCTCCTCCTTTCTCTTCAGAAAAGGGCAGGCCTCCCATGTGTATCAGTCAGCCATGGAATATCAAGTTGCAGCATGACTGGGCATCTCCTCTCCCATCAAGGCTGGACAAGGAGACCCAGTAGGAGGAAAGGGTCCACAAATGCAGCCTCTACTCTGTGTTAGGAGTCCTACAAGAAGACCATGCTATACAACTGTAATACACATACAGAGGGCCTAGATCAGTCACATGCAAGTTCTCTGGTTGGCTGTTCAGTCTCTGTGAGCCCCTATGAGTCCAGGTGAGTTGATTCTATGGTTTTCTTATGGTGTTCTTAGCCCCTCTGACTCTCACCATCCTTCCTCCCCCTTTTCCATAGGATTCCCTAAAGTCCACCTAAGGTTTGGCTGTGGGATCTCTTCATCTGTTTCCTTCAGTTGCTAGGTGAAGCCTCTCTGGGACAATTGGGGTAGGCAATGATCTATGAGTATAGCAGAATATCATTAGGAATCATTTCATTGACTTTTGACTTTTTTTTCTTTTTACCAGTCACCTTTGGTCTATCCTAGGTCTCTGGGCTGTCCAGCTTCTGGGTCCTGACCATCTAGTCAGTGTCAGGAGTGGGCTCCCTCTCACAGAATGAGTCTCAAGCTGGACCAGTCATTGACTGACTAGTCACATAATTTCTGTGCCACATTTACCCCCTCATATCTTATAGGTAGGGAAAATTGTAGGCCAAAGGTTATGTGGCTGGGTTGGGGTTCCAATTACTCCACTTTAAGTCTTGTTTGGTTACATGAGATGACAAGTTCAGGCTCTGTATCCACCAGTGCTAGAAGTCTTTGCTTGGGTCACACTCATAGATTCCTGGGACCATTGCACTAGGTTTCTATCTTATCCCAGAGATGCCCCTGATTCTAGTTGTCTTTCCCAGTACTCTCTTCCTCCATCCTCCCCCTACCTGATCCTTCCTGTTCCCATGTCCACCTCCCCATCCAGTTCCCTCCTCCATCCACCTGTAATGTCTGTTCTATTTCCCCTTCACAGTGAGATTCATGTGTCTCCACTTGTGCCTTCTTTGTTACTTAGCTGCTTTGGGTCTGTAGATTGTAGCATGGCTATCTTTTAGTTGATGGGTAATATCAACCTATAAGTGAGTACATACCATGTTTGTCTTTCTGGGTCTGGGTTATCTCACTCAGGATGATCTTTTCTAGTTCCATTCATTTGCCAGAAAACTCCATGATGTCATTGTTTTAAACAGCTGAGTAATACTCCATTGTGCAAATGTACCACATTTTCTTTATCCATTCTTTGGCTGATGGACATCTAGGTTGTTTCCAGCTTTTGGCTATTATGAATAAAATTGCTATGAACATAGCTGAGCAGATGTCCTTGTGGTATGGTAGAGCATCCTTTTGGTATATGCCCAGGAGTGGTATAGCTGGATCTTGAGGTAGGTTGAAGGAAGAGGGAATCTTAACTGTGGAAATGTCAAAATGCCTCCATAAGAGCTTGGTCATCAGAGTTCCTCCTCACCAAATCCTTGTGAGTTTGCCTCTCAGTAGGTCCAAGTTCCATGTACTTGTGTCCTGTCTGTCCTGCCACTGCCCTATCACTGTCTCATGCATTGTCCCCACAGAATTTCTTCCCTGTTTCTTGCCCTTGCCACACTTTGGTCCAAGCTCCTCACAGAATCCAGGATTGTCTCCTTTAAACTTAAGATCATACAGCTCTTCCTTGCTCAGAACTCCTCTGGGTTTTCCCAATGCGCTTAGGCTGAAGAGCAACAGTTTCATCCAAGGTTGCCCTGGCACTGAACAGTCAGGCACTCCCTTCCCTGAGAGTTGGTTTTTCTGTGCTACAGAGGAACAGCATGGGTGCAGGAGGTGATTGGAGACTTCAGCCAGATCAGGATGTCTTCTACCTTGACACTGTGGGCATTTGGAGCTTGATACATCTTTGTTGAGGTGAGTTGCTCTGCCTATTGTAGGATGTTTGAAAGTGTCTCTGAGATCTACTCATTAGATGTTATTATAACCCTTCTGTCTTAGTTAGGGATTTTGTTGCTGTGAAGAGACACCATGACCACAGCAACTCTTATAATGGAAAGCATTTAATTGGGGCCGTCTTACATTTGCAAAGGTTTAGCCCATTGTCATTATGGTAGGAAGAATGGAAGCGTGTAGGCACATATGGTGATAGAGAAGCAGCTGAGAACTGTACATTTCAGCAGGCTGCAAGAAGAGAGTGTAAGACACTGGGCCTGACTTGAGCATTTGAAACCTCAAAGCCCATCCCAGGACACACTTCTTCCAACAAGGTCACTCCTACTCCAACAAAGCCACACCTCCTAATGCCACACCCTAAGCATTCAAGTATATGAGGCTATGGGAACCATTTTTATTGAAACCACCACATCTTCTTATCACCAATTATAACAGTAAACAGTACTTCCAGACCTTGCTCTCTCTCTCTCTCTCTCTCTCTCTCTCT
>CABHPP010118593.1:0-10976 GCA_902168425.1 Peromyscus attwateri
ATAGGTGTGCATCACCAACTCAATTCTGTGTGATGGTGGGGACTGAATCCAGAGATCCCCGCACGCCAGCAAGCACTCTACCAACTGAGCTATGTCTCCAGCTGGGAGCAGCTTTATCCACCCAAGCAGGGTACCGCAGAGTACCGGTACGCAAAACAAAACAAAAAACCAGCTTACAAATAGTAGGGTATTTTTTTTTTATGTATCTTTATTACTGGTTGATATTCCTCTTCTTCCTCGTCTCTGCTTAAACACTTCCAGACCTAGTATTTCCTTTTTCATTTCATATCAGCTACATTTTACTGTCTTTAGCCCTGCATTAAAACCTCTTTCATACCTTATTTTCTAGTTGCCTGGCCTACACACACACACACACACACACACACACACACACACACACACACGCACGCGCGCGCGCGCGCACACACACACGCACGCACACGCACACACACACACACACACGCACACACACATACACACACACACACACGCACGCGCGCACACACACACACAGGGATGGGGGGAGGCATTCATGCACTCGTGTGTGTGTGTGTGTGTGTGTGTGTGTGTGTGTGTGTGTGTGTGTGAATGTATGGTATTTATCTTCCTGAGCCTGGGTTCCCTGAAATAGTATTTTCCAGTTATATCCATTTTCTTACAAATCTCCTCATTTCACTTCTTTATGGCTGAATAAAATTACATTGCGTATGCAATTTTCCATTTTCGTTATCCATTCGTTACTTATTGGACATCCTGTCTGATTTCATTCCCTTATTCTTGTGACTACAACAGCAATAAGAATGTCTATTTGGGCATGCCTGTGAGAGGTGTTAGGTCCTTCGTGTACATTTCTAGGCGTGGTATGCCTGGATCGTATGGTAGTTCTGTTTCCGGTTTTCTGAGCGACCTCCACCCTGACTGAAATCGTGGAAACATCGCTTCACATTCCCACCAATGGAGAATAAGGGTTCTACCTTCCCCACATCCTTGCCAACATTGGTTGTTCTTGGCCCGTTCTGATTGGGATAAGTTGGAATCGCAAATGAATTTGTATTTCCCTGATGCCTAAGGATGCTGAGGACATTGTAATATTTATTTAAAGCTGGGCAGTGGTGTCACATGCTTTAATCCCAGCATTTGGGGGGCAGAGGCAGGTGGATCTCTGTGAGTTCAAGGCCAGCCTGGTCTATAGCGCTAACTCCAAGACAGCCAAGGCTGATATACAGTGAAACCCTGTCTTGAAAAACCAATAAATACCTATATATTTATAAATATATATATATATAATTAAATTTGTGTCTTTTTCTTATCTGTGAACATATGGAAAATATTTAGAATGTAGTTAGAGATTATGCTGATTTAGAAAAAGTAGTAGTTGTAGGTTCTCTTCCAAGTCATGGGTAATTGGCTTAGATTTCTGGTGTCAAGCATGATTTCTCTCTTGTTGAGTGGGTCTTAAATCTAATCAGAGAGCTGTTGGTTACCACCAAGGTATGAATGCCACTACTGCACCTTTAGGGTTATCACGCCATACTGGTTATGGTTGTGGTTCATAGGCGTCATCACTGGGTAGGACTATTGGTTGATTCCTTCTAGTACCATGAAAGCTAGCCTTCAGGGAGTAGGCTTTCAGGTCAGTTCCAGCTCATGGGTCACTTGGCCTTGTGTCTGAAGTGCATGGTGTCTTCAGCCATAGGAACCTACCTTTCATCTTTGGGGGACAACCAAGGATAACAGAAATAGCCTGTAATGTTTTGGGAGTTTCTTAGACAACACTGATCAACAACTCAAAACAGGGTTTCTCATGCTCAGTGCCGGGGTTTTGTTAGACAATCTTTGCCTTTTGGAGGGAGCATTGTCATCCCAGATGGGAAAATTTCATTTAAACTATATATCTATGTTTATACACCAACTTTCATGGGTTCTCGGTAGATCGTTAACAGTATGATCCTTATGACTTTTTCAGACATCCTTACTGTAATTTTGCCCTCTTCCTTCCTTCTTCTGTATTTATCTTCCGCCTCTCCCTAATTATATTCACCCCTTTGCCCATTTTCCCAATCAGATTACTTGTACCCTGCTATTCCACTCCGTATTTCTCTGCTCCCTGCAATGGTCCACTTTTACTTTCCTGGTTTCTGCAGTTCCCCCAGCATATGTACTTACATCTGAAGATTTATAGCTACGATCCTCAGATGGAAGAAAACATGAAACAGTTATCTTTCTGGGTCTAAGTTACCTCCTTCAACATGATCTTTTGTACTTCCATCTACTTACCTGAAAAGCTCATGATTTTATTGTTCTTTATGGCTGTATATCATTCCATAGTATACATGTCTCATGTTTTCATTATTCATTCCTTGTTTGAGGACATTTAGGTTGTTTCCATTTCTTAGCTATTGTTAATAGAGTGGCAATGAACAAGGCTAAGCAGGTATCTGTGGAGTGTGATGTCCAGTCCATTGGGCATATACCAAGGAGTGGTATAGCTAGGTCATATGGTAGATTTATTTTTAGCTTTCTGAGATTTCCACACTGATTCCCCACACTGATTTCCAGAGTAGCTGGACTGGTTTGCAACTTCACCAACAGAGAATGAGGGTTCCTTTCCCCCACACCCTCTTCAGCATTTGTTGTCAATAGTTTTGTCCATCTTTGCCATTCTGACTGGGGTAAAATATATATAAATAAAATAAAAAAATTTAATATTTAAAAAAATAAAATATATTGAAGTTGTTTTGATTCATATTTCTATAATTTCTAGGGATGACAAACATTTTAAAGTTATTTCTTAGAACTCTTTATTTTGTTTTCTTGACATTTAATTTTTTTAGTTCCTTGTGTGTTACAGATATTAGTCTCCTGTTAGATGTCTAGCTAATGAAGACTTTCTCCCATAATGTGGGTGATCTCTTCACTCATTCAGCTCCTTGTTGCCCCTTAAAAGCATTTTGATTTCATGAAGCTCCTTTGTCAATTGACAGCCCCATTTTCTGAGCACTGGAATCTTTGTCAGACTTAGCCTGTTCTGTGTCTTCAAGTGCTTTCCTTGCTTTTCCCTCTACAGGTTGTAGTTTTGGGCCTTCCATGAAAGTCTTCGATCCATTTGAAGTTGATTCTTGTGTGGATGAGAGATGGGGATCTAATCTAATTCTTATATGTGTAGATATCCAGTTTTTCTAGCACCATTTTAAAAAAGGTTATTCTCTCCAGTGTATATTTTTTGGCATCTATATCAATAATCAGAGGGTTGTAGTTGTGTATGTTTATATCTGGGTTCCCTGTTCCATTTACCCATACGACAGTTTTCAGGCCAGCACACACTACTTTTGTTACTATGACTCTGTAGTGCAGCTTAAGTCTGTTACGGTGACATGTTGTTGAGCATTATTTTTGCTCAAGATTGCTTTGGCTATTCAGGGTTTTTTGTTTTGTTTTGTTTTGTTTTGTTTTGTTTTGGCTTTTTTGTACTTACAAAAGAATTTAAGATTTTTTTTCTATTTCTGTGAAAAAATGTCACTGGAATTTTTATAGGGATTGCACTGCATCTGTAGATGTTGAGACGGCCATTTTCACAGTGACCTTTCCAACCCATGAGCATGGGAGATCTTTCCATCTTTGGAGATCTTCCTCAATTTCTTTTTTCTTATGTTTTTCAAGCTTTCATTTATAGGGTTTTTTATTTCCTTAGGTTTATTTCAAGGTACTTTCTTTTGAGGCAAATGTGAACAAGATTGTTTCTCTGCCTGCTTTCTCAGTATGTTGGTTACTGGTGTATAGGACGCCTACTAACTTCTGTGTGTCAATATTGCATCCCACCATTTACTTAAAGTATTTATAAGCACTAAGAATTTTCTAGTGGACTTTTAAGGCTTGCTTTTGTATAGAATCCTACCATCTGCAAATAGAGACACTTTGACTCCTTCTATTCCATTTATATCTCTTTTTTGCTTATCTTGTCTTATTGAGCTAAGACTTTAAGTACTACGGTAACAGTTGAGAAAGTGAACACCCCGACTTGCTCTTGACTTTAGTGGGAATGGTCTTTCACTACTTGGTGTAATACTGGATACATTCCCTCTATCCCTAGTCTCTTCAGTGTGTGTGTGTGTGTGTGTGTGTGTGTGTGTGTGTGTGTGTGTGTGTATGCGTGCCTCTGTGGTTTTGTGTGTGTGTGTGTAATCATCAAGGAATGTTTTATCAAAAGCCTTTTTTTTTCTCTGTTGAGAAGATCATGCGATTTCTGTCCTTGCATCCATTTATGTGATATCTGCATTTATTAGTCTGTATATGTTGAACTATCCTTGCTTCTCCGGAATAAGGCCAACTTGCTAGTGGGGAGTAATCTGTCTGTAATGTTCCTGAATTTTTCCCCCCTCCCCACTTTTGAGAAATTTACACCTGTGGCCATTAGGGCAATTAGTTTATACTTTTCTCTAGGCCTTCTTCTAGTTGGGTGGTTTTCTTGTAATTATTGATTCAGTTCCCCTGAATGTTATACATGTGTTCAAATTATTTATCTCATCTTGGTTTAATTTTGCTAAGTCACGTGTATCTATTTACAATTATTTAGATTTACCAATCTAGTGGAATATATATGTGTTTTAAGATATGTCCAAATGATTTTTGGAGTTTTATCAGTATCTGGCTCCCTTTTCTTCTCTAGTTTTTTAATTTAGGTCATCTCCTACCCTCTCTCCTTTTTTTTTTTTTTTTTTTTTGGCTAAAGTTTGTAGATCTTGTTTATTTCATCAAAGAACCAATTATTCATTTTCTGGATTCTTTGTATTTCTTATTTAAATTTCACTAATTTCTACCATGGTCTTATTACTTTATTTTCATCTTATGGTTTTGGATTTGACTTTTATTCTTTTTCTGGGGCTCTAAAGTATATCATTAAATTTTCTGCTTGATAGCTCTGGCACTTATATGCAAGTATTTGCATCTATAAATTTCTCTCTTAGAACTGATTTCATCATAATCTACTGTTTTGATATGTTCTCTTTTTATTTGCACTGAATTCTAAAAATTAAAAAATTTCCTTCTTGATTTCTTCAATGATCCATTGACCATTCAGTGGTGTGTTGTTTAATCACCATGAGTTCATGTGTGTTCTGGGGTTTCTCTTGCTATTTATTTGCAGTCAGTCTATCATGATCAGAGAGAATACATGGGAGTATTCTAGTTTTCTTATATTTGTTAAGACTTACTTTGTGTCATATCTTGAGAAAGTTCCATGAGCTGCTGAGGTGTGTATTCTGCAGTGTCTGGATGGAATGTTCCATAGATGTCTGTTAACCTCGTTTGATCTATGACATTGTTTTCAAAGCTTGAGGACAATCTTATTAGAATTTAAACGTTTCTAGTAAAATTTTAAAAATGTATTAGAATTTGGCTACCCTCTACCCAGGGAAGCCAAACTGTTAATGTCAGCAGCTGCCTAGAGGAGAGGAACAGAGAAGAAAGGGTTTAAAAACCATGTCATTTTAAACCCCACAGAAATCAGACACATGGTGGGCAAACGTTCACACGCTGGGAAGGGAGTGTTACATAAACAGAAAGGAAACCCAAAATGTTTGGGAAGCCCAAAGTGTTTGAGAAAGCATGCTTGGAAAACAAATGTAAAAAGAAAAGGGAAAAAAAGTTATGCTTTTCTGATAATTTAGAAAAATGGGTAGGCGTATGAAGGTGCATGACCATGGCTACTGCCTCTGATGCCATTTAACACAGATGTTTTTCTGCTTTTTTTTTTAATTGGGATGATCTGTCTCCTGGTGGAGTCAGTAGACTTAAGAGTGGAGTATTGAAGTCACCTGTTACTCTTGTACTAGGGATAATTTATGACTTTACATGCCAGAGTATTTGTTTCATAAAATTGGGTGCACTTGTGTTTGGCACATATGTGGTTAGAATTGTAATGTCCTCTTGATGGATGATGATGAGGGAAGGTTCTTTTCTGGTCTTGCCTGGTATTCTAAATGACTCTTGATTGGTATGTCTGTCTCTAATTTTGGGAAAATTCTATGATTTTGTTGAAAATATTTTCCATGCTTTCCCTCTTGTGCCCATGATTCTTAGATTTGCATATAATGGTGTATGGAATGTAATGACAAGTCTTTCTTATATATTATTAATTGATATTTGTCTTTGCTGGAATGTTCTGATCCCGTCACCTTGCCTTCAAGCTTAGATATTCTGTGCTTTCCTTGACCCATTCTAGTGGTGAGGCTGTCCAGGGAAATTTTTATTTGTTTGTCTGTTTATCTATTTCAATTTGGGTTTTCTTTGGTATCTCTAGCAGTTTATGGAAGCCTTCTTACATATATTGCATCTTTTTTTTTATTTCATACATCTGGTTTGTGTGTGTTTGTTCTCTTGGAATCATTCGTGTATTTCTTTTCGTCTTTTACTTCTTTAAGCATGCTTATAATCATCTTGGGGGGATTCTTTGTCTAGGATTTAACCTAGTTCATTCTTGCTGGAGGCCATTACTGTGAGATTAGTAACTTTGGAAGGTGTTACATTGCTGTGACTTTTCATCTTTCTCATATTACTGCATTGGGATTTATGCTTCTGAGATTATTTTATTACAATTATTTTATCAGCTGTATTCTTTTCGGCTAAAGGGTTTTGTAATGTGCAAAAGAGTTGAGGTGTTTAATTCAGAAGTTAGATATTCATTCCAAGAGCTCTGGGTTTCTGGTGAGGCCTCTCTAGTACACAGAGTATAGTATGAACTACAGGAGCAACCAAAGCTGTTGAACATGCTCACTATACAAATGCCATACTATCCAGTTACCAGCAGTTACCTCTTTGATTTGAGTACCTGATGACGGATACATAAACAAGGATAGGATGTTGTATTCTAGGATTTTAGTTACTACTAAAAGCCAGACAGAAGACTATGCTGCCACATGCCACTTTTGTATTGCTCCTACGGCACATGTGCAAATCCAGTGGCTTAGGAACACAAATGTATTTATTGCCTTACATCTCTGGAAACCAGTAGCTGGGCGGCATTTCCTCTGGATTTCTGGGAAGAACCTGCTTTTTATCTCTCTTGCTCTTCTCCAAGTCAGAAGTCCATCCTGGTCCACTGGGCTAGGATGGGGCTGCCAGCAGGCTGTCTTCTCTCTAGAGTTTCTGGGAGGACCTCTCCTTGCATCTTCTTCCATTTCCACAGCCAGTAATGGCTAGTTGGATCTCTTTTTAGACACATTGCTCTCTGAATGGCTCTTCCTTCTCCCTTGGGCCATCTGGGCCCTTGGAATAAGGCTGAGCCTGCCCAGCCAGGAAAGAAAAAATCCCTATTTAAAAATTCTCTAATCAGCAACCTTGAATTCATTGCAACCGTAATTCTCCCTCACCATGTGTCTCTGTTACTTGTCTCATTGATGTGATAAAACACACTGGCAAAAGCAACTTCAGGGAGAGAGGGTTTATTTGTACACAGCTCCAGATCCATCATGACAAATAAATCATGTTGGCAGAAGCTTGAAGCAGCTGGCCACAGCCATAGTTAGGAAGCAGGAGATGAAGGGTCCAGCTCAGCTAGGTGTTTTTCTTTTACTGTGGTCCAGGACCCAAGCCCAGGGCCTTGTGACACAGCCTTTTGGGTTAGTCTTCAGCACCTCAATTAACTCCATCATGGCCAGAGGTTGACTTAATCTAGACAGTCCCCTCCTGGGTATGCTGGAGGCTTGTCTCTTAGGTGATTCTAGATCTTGTCAAGCTAATAAGATTAGCCATCACACCATACAGTCTAACTTAATTACATGGCCCGTGGACCAGGACAGGCATGCTCAGGGGCCACTGTGCTGCCTACTGCGGACCGAACAACATTCATTTCCGACCTCCTGATGGTGCTCGTAGGGTTCCCGTGAAGAATCGCTGCTCTGTGCATTATGATGTTCGGCATTTTCTCAGCTGTCTCTTTGGTTCTTTGACTTGAATCATTCATCCCCTTGGCCTAATGGTCCTGAGAATCTTTGAAGGCTATTTCTACATCCATCCATTTATTCCATATACATTTATTAGACACCCAGTGTGAGCCAAACACCATTACCAACCACAGAGATAAAGCATTAACCCCATAGAGGATGCCTCTGTTTTCATGAAGCCTAAAAGTAAAACAACAAGCAAGTAAAACATTAGTATTTTAAATGATGTAAGGAAGCATTTGGTGGTTGTTTTGTCTTGTTTGCTTGCTTGTCTTAAAAATTTATTTTTTTTATTATTTTTATTTATGTGTATGTGTGTTGGTGTGCCTGTATGTGGCATATGCACATGATTGCAGGGGCTCTTGGAGACAGTCCCTGAGGCTGGAGTCACAGGTGATTGTGAGCTGCCTGACGTGGGTGCTGGGAACTGAATTCGGGTCCTCTGGGACAAGAATGTACTGATCTTAACCACTCTCTAGACCCCTTGATTGTTTTTGTTTGTTTGTTTTTGTTTGTTTGTTTTTCAAACACACAGAGAGATGTGATCAGGGACATAATCTCTAAAGAGTTAGAATTTTTAACCAAGGCCTAAGATGCCACCATAACGATTTTTCTCTGAGCGTGAAAGTTTTCTAGACAAGGGCAGCTGTTAGTACAAAGGCAGATGCCAACAGAGTTTGTTGAGGGAAAGAGGAAGGACCCTGGTGTGGTTGAGGGCAATAAGAAGCATACCAGTGGAGGAGGGGGTTGGTAGTAGAAGACAAAGCTGATCAGGTAGAGGTCCCAGGGCTGTGCAGGGTGTTGATTTGTCCTGAGAAGTCACAGGAAAGTCTTTGTTTTGCTTTTCTGGGATTGGAAGACCTGTCTCGAGCTAGCTGATGAAGCTTGGGTTTGGAGTAGTACCTGGATTGCTGTGGAGGATTGTGGGCTAACCTAAGGAAGCTCCGAGTTCAGCTGGTACCCAGGCAGGAGGCAACTGGAGGTTTGTGAAGACGGGAAGGGAGAATATGCTTCTGAGCGCATGTGGAGACCTCACTGACGGTCAGAGGAGGTAGGAGACATGCTGGCCTGTGACGAGAGACAGAGTGGCTTGTCATAGTGGCCAGTGGGACAGCATGGCCATCTATCCTTGCTCTTGTGAATGCTTTGTGTCTTCTGGGGCAGGGAGGGGATTGAGAACCAAGTAGTCAGCCTTGAACAAGCTGGAAGTATTGAGACGGGATCTGGCTCCGGAGGAGAAAGTATGTTGGGGTCCTGGCATGATAGGGACTGATTTGGACTGGAGGCATCATGACAACGAGCTGATATTTAGAGCTGATGTCTGGATGTCCTCTTTGGGGATGGGTGGGTGAGTGGGGAAGCCCTCAGGTCCCTCGACAGCCAGCCACCTGCCCACCCACACCTCTGCCCTGTACTGGGTCTTTTAGCAGAGAGAAGGGAATATTATACCTTTGTTCTCTCTACACCGAAATCAGAGAAAAGCTCTAAGTCAGAAATCCATCAGCTAGTCTCATACTGACAGCTTCCTGGGGAGTCCCATAGGTCCAAGCTGAAGTGGCTCGATTCATTCCCCTGTCTACACCCATACAGTCCGAGCCTTGCCCCTCATGGTAGGTCCCTGGGCATCCCTTAGGTTGAGTGGGTCTTTGCCTGAGAAACTGCAGGCTCCTTTGTATAGGGGAAAATTCTATTCTCAGTGCCTGGAGCATTCTGAGGCCTCGGCAAAGGATGGCTCTGGTCCCCACTGTTGTCATTGGATGAACACGAGCATGTGCAACAATGACGGTATTCCTGTGCCTGAATCGACATATTCCCATGAGCATCTGTCATGTAACTTAGGGAAGAGTTTCTGTTGTGTTCCCCCAAGAAGCTCCCGTCCATTTAGGATGTCAGGAAATCGTGGCTACGAGGTGATGAGACATGTTTGGAATGATGCATAGTTGATTTCCTCATATGAATGTTGCAGAGTGGACTTGAACAAACTCAGACAACTCCAGTGTCACCAAGCAACATCCCCTCATTGCTCAGCACAAGGACCATGCTGTATAGTCAGTGCTGTCATTGCAGCAGCCCCAGAATAGTAGAAACAGATGTATTATTCGCTATTCTAAGGGATGAGATGAGGGATACTGTAAGTCCAGGGTCCTTCCCTCACCATGCTTATGGAGAGATAGAGAATACCTAGGAAAAAACCATACAAACTTATCAAAAATGACAAGTGGAGGATGTGCCCTGAAGTAGAATAAGATAGACACGGGGTTTAGAAAGAGCCTGGGAGAACTGCATTAAGTACCACACGATGGAGAGGGTGTTTGAACACAGCTGTGAATGGTGTGAGTCCAACTCCCAGATTTCCATCGGGGGAAACTACAGTGCAAAGGCCCTGGGTAGAAGCACAGCACTGTTCTAGGAACTACGGTGGCCCTGTGGCTGCAGAGAAGGACGGAAAATGGGGCAATGCAGGTGGGAAAGAGACTGCGCTGCCCATGTTTGTTTTGAGTAATGGGAAGTACTAAATGGTGGCAGCCGATTGTAGTGACCACATTTACCGGAGATGAAAGGGGCAGGGTGGGTGGTAGAGGGACTGTGGTACAGGCCCCTACTGAGGAGGCTGTGGGAGACCAACTGGGAGACCGGTTCCCACATTTTACCCCAGGGTACTCTTGAGGAGAGAGGGATAAGAGATTTAGATAGAAGGACAGAGGGGAGAGAGACAGATAGAAACACAGGATAGCTCGGGAGGGCCTGAATCCTTATCCACTGCCCTCTCCTGGCTCTTCTAAAGGGATATTTATAGGAAAGCCAAGGGGTGCAGCAAAAGACCTCCCCCTAGCTCAGCCAAGTGTAAACCCTTCCAACCACCTAGAAACCATGCACATGGTCAAGCAATCCTCTAATGCAGCTCTGCTGGGTAAAGCAAGCTCAGATCTCAGTAGGAAATCCTTGTGGGCCTCCACAGGAGGCACTGGGCTGTTCCTGGCACACACATACACACACACACACACACACACACACACACACACACACACACACACA
>CABHPP010118593.1:10986-40783 GCA_902168425.1 Peromyscus attwateri
CACACACACACACACACACACACACACACACACACACACACACACACGGTTCTTCTTTCAGCCATGGAAGGTAAATCATCTCTACATATTCTGAGTCAGGCCAGGGTTAGAAGAGAATTCCATGCCTACCTCAAGCCTCCAGCCTAGGCTTCGCTGACTCTGCAGCCAACACTGCTCTTTCCCCAGGATCTCTTTCCATAGAAATCACATGAGGGACCAAGGTGGGGAAAGGGTGGTGTTTCCAATTTTTCATAAAATAAGAGCCAAGGTTCCCAGGGACCAGAAGAAGTATTTCTTATCTCTGGTTCTTGAAATGGCCCCGGAAAAGCATTTGCCTCCTACAGGTGCTTGAATCCAGGACTCTGGAGGTCTCTCTCCTTCCTTGCTGTGCACCCATAGCAACTTAACTCTGGTAGCAAAGACATATGTTCCTGTGGATGCTGATGTTCAGGAGTTGCTCAACTTTCTGTTACGTGCTGATCTGTTCTGGGAAGCTGGCTATCTGAGGGAAGCTTAGGGACCCGGGAGAATTTGCAGGTGGGACACATTCATAAATTTTGCCTCAATGCAGACTTGGCACCAGTCTGTCACACAGGCTCCTGGTGTACATCAAACTTTAGGGCCAGAGACCTTTTGCCTGGGGGTAGTTTGTAGCCCAAGGGATTCAGCCCCTCAAGAGAGCTCCTTCTCTGCCTTCCCAAGCACAGCTTCAGCCATGGCCAAGAGATCAAGACGTTTATCCAAGAAGCCACTGCATCCTTGCCCATCTCTTCCCAGCCTTCCTTCACAGTCATGGTAAAACAACCCAGGAATGAGAAAATTCCTCTCTGTTGTACTTGTATTTTTGTTGAGTTTCCTTTGTGTATGAGTTCCATAAGCATAAGCAGTTCACACCAGCATCTATATTTCTGTGTAATTAAATGATTGTATAGCTAAGGTTATAATTGTATGCCACATAATGAGTTTTCAGATGCCACTGGACTGCATACCAGGGAGCTGAAGGATTCCTGTTGTATGGTGATGTAACTGTCATCACAGCCCAGCTCAACACATCCCTTGTGTGCGTGTGGGACTCTGAAAATAAACCTACTGAATTACCAGTGTGTTAACAACAGAGCCCATAACACAGTCATATATCGTACTTCATACTTGATAATTCTGTTAGTTGGGGTTCTCTAAAGGAACAGAATAGAGTGGATAAATATACATACATTAAATGAGGACTTATCAGATTGGCTTATGGATTGAGGTCCAGGTTCATCAATTGCTGTCTCACACTGGAGAGGCTAACAACCTTGGTAGGTCTTCGACCTGCGAGGATGGGTGTCTCAGCAAACCCCATTTGACACTGGAGGCTTGGAAGATTCCTGGAGAATTGCTGGTCTTCCATCTCTGTTGGAATTCCAAAAATCTGTTTGTAATATTGGTAGAGGAATGCTTCCGCAACAGGATAGATGAACCTGCCAGCGAGAGAGGAGTCAATCAGGCAAAAACAAAATGTCCTTCTATGGTCTTTTATGTGGGCTGCCACTAGAAACTGCCACCCAGATTTAGAGTGGGTCTTCCGGCTTCAAATAAAAATGATCAAGGGAATCCTTCACAGGAGTGCCAACAGTTTGTGTTTTAGTTGATTCCAGAAGCAGTCTAGTTGACAACCAAGGTTAGCCATTAGAATAAAGTTAATGACCAACATTGTTGCTAGTTCATGAGTTATTCTTTTTGTCATTATTTTAGTTTTATTTTATTTAAACCCTTCCTTATCAAAGATGTTTACTGTCAAATAATATGCCATGGTATACTGGCCTCAGCCTTACACACATTGTTTCTACAGCATTTGTTGATCACACCAAGTATTTCGATGGAGTGGCCACCTGGCCCACCTAGACCTGTGTGCCCTACAGTTCTCACACAGCCATGAAATTGCCGAGTGACACATGTCTCAGAATACATCTCCATCCTTGCCAATTGAAACACGAGTGTTCTTAGATCAGGGTGTGCTTGAACCTAACTTGAGTCTGATGCTAAATTTAAAAGAAAGACTTAGAGAGAAACTAGAGCTTGGAATTGCAGGCCAAGACCAGGGTTTACCAGGAGGATAGGATACTGCAGTGGCCACCGTCTTTGCAAAACTACAGACAGTCCTGTATCCCATGTAACACAAAAGCCACAGACTTGACCTCTAGTTTAGACTTGACAAGGTCCCCCTCCACAGATCATAAGTGTGCCAGCTATACGAGCCAAGTCTCTCCCACCTTAGTCATACATCAAAAAGGTTCCTCCCTTCCAGCAGTGTGCTTAGGAAGAAGTGGATGAATGTGTGGGGCTGGATTTTTTATTTCTTTGGTTTTAACCTATTATAGGATAAGTCCTCTACAGTCTTCCTGAAGAAGCAACTGGCACATCATCTTCATGTTTCCGTCTCTACACTGTGTGTCCCCTCCTTTCCTTCCAGCGTTTTCTGTTTGGTTCCATATCTTCCTACTGAAGAAGTCAACTGGAGATTTCCTTTTATAACCTTTTTCATTCTGGTTGATTTAGCTATTATTGCACCATTTTTATTTCTTCCTAAACTATTCAGACTTAATTACATGTTTTTCTTCTGCCTTTGGCTCAAGTGTGCTAATTAGGTAGTATTTAGTCTGTCTCAAGTTTATTATTAGACTTTTCATTGTCCCTCCATTTGCTAAATTGCAGAGAATTTGTATTTTTAGGGTTCTTTCCATTCATGAGGAAGCCAAAGAAAGCCTATTTAAAAGTGGGCTTGCCTCAATATTTCCGATTCCCAGGTACAAAATTCCGAGTATCAAAATGAGGCTGGTTAATTCCGTTGTTGGCTCAGCTTTAGTAAAGTCGGCAAGAGTCTAGAGCTTTCCTTCACAACCAATGGTTTCTGAGGCCATGGGCTGTGAGATCACCATGTTGTAGCCCTCTCACCTTCACTGTGGCTTCCTGGTGTCATTGAGGGAGCCCCACTTGACCCCTTCTGGCCTTACCTTCCTCCCCGACACAGCTCACAACTGATTAGAAGCTGCACAACGAAGTTCTTCGATCTGGATTACGGTTGCTAATTTTGTTCTTCCTGGGCTCATTTGTTCACTCAGTCAACGGATGCCTGATGAAGGCTGTCCTGTAGACAGCAAGGACAAAACTGTGTATGAATGACTAACGTCCCTACTCTCCTGGAGTTTACACGGCAGTGGCTGGAAACCTACTCTGGGTAAAAACACATGTAAATATGGCTGTCCAATGGAATATACACCGCTCCTATTTCCTCATATTCTGAGCCTTTAGAGTTTCTCATCATGCTTTGCCAGGAGACCTGCCATTCATTCCTCCAGTACAAGCAGAGTACATCTCCCTGCCTCTCGTTGCTGGACATTGGCCATATCATTCCCCTCAGCCTATGGAATATGGAAGACTGTGATTTGAGGGAGGCTTGCAATATGTCCTTCTGGCTCTGCCTTGAAAAATATGCCCCAGCAGTCCAGTCCTGGACTAATAAAACACCCGTGGGTCCAACTTGGATGCAACACACAGTCTAGAAATGAGTCCAGTAGAGCTGAAGTCAGAGCAGAATCACTCCACTGAACCCAGCCTAGATTGGCCCAAACAGCAGGACTGTAGGTAATAAAGGCTGGTGACTCTGCGGGGTGACTGGTGACAAAGGTTTCACTCAGGAATTGCTGAACAGTAGAAGTGGTTGGTGCTGAAAGAAAAGAAAGTGGTAGGGAACAAGAGAGAGTGTTTCCTTTCAGAGAGAGGTGGAGGCTCACAGGCTCTCAGGGTGGGATAACATGTGAGAAGACATTTCTAGCGCTCACCTGGTTAAAGCGGATATGGTGTCAAATGCTGTGTAGCTAGTTTGTTTTTAATACACTTCATGAATTAAGGCATTGCTAACAATGTTCTCAAGAAACCTGAGGTACAGAGAGATTTTAATTTTAGTTTCTTTTAGTCTCGTACATTATGAAAGGAAAGCTGGTGTCCTAGTTTCTTTTCCTATTGCTAAAATGATAAATAAAATAAAATGCTCCAGCTAAAGCCACTTAACGGAGAATGGGTTGATTTTGATTTACAGTTCCAGAGGGATATAGTCCATCATGGTAGGGAAGACACGGCATCAGGCAGGAAAGGCATCCCGGCAGGAATAGGAGGCCTCCTGGTCCCATTTCATCCACACTCAGGAAGCAGAGAGTGAACAGAAAGTGGCCCCAGGCTACAAAGCCTCAAAGCTCACCTCCAGTGACACACTTCCTCCAGCAAGTTTCCACCAACTAAAGGTTCTAGAACTTTCCTAATCAGTGTCATCCGTGTTCAAACACATATACCATGGATGACATTTCACACGCAAACCGCAACAGAACTCTATTCTCCTTCAACCCCGACCGAGTGTATCATACGTGTACCCCTGGCTGTAACTTCTCAGGGAGACAGATCCCACACACTACAGGGTGCCCTTCCTAATACGACTACTGCTCCTTCTGACTCAGCCGCAAATGGGGAGGTGGGCAGGGTCACCCACATTTCCAAACCACTCCAAAAATTCAAAGGTTTATTTGTTTGTTTTTAATTTTTTTTATATATTTTAAGTACTAACCTTCTGTTAGATGTATAATTGGTTAAAAAAAAATTTTTTTTCTGTTCTGTAGTCTGCCAGTTTGTCTCAATGGTGGTATCCTTTGCCATAGAATGTTTTCAGTTTCATGAGTCCTGTTTATTAATTGTTGTTCTTTGTTCTTGTCTATCAACATCCTGTTCAGAAAGTCTTTTCCTGTGCCCATTTGTTCAAATCTATTCCCCACTTTGTCTTCTATCAGATTCAGGGTATCTGGTCTTATGTTCAGGTCCTTGATCCATTTGGCTTTGTTGTGAAACATTTTTCTTTCTCTGTAAATTGTGATTGATAGTTTTGCTGGGTATGATAGTCTGGGCCAGCATCTGTAGTCTCTCAGTTCATAGAACATCTGTATCAGCTCTTCTGACTTCCAGAGTCTCCACTGAGAAGTCAAGTGTTATTCTAATAGGCCTGCCTTCATGTGTTACTTAGTCTTTTTCCTTGCAGCTTTTAATATTCTTTCTTTGTTCTATGTGTTTAGTCTTTTGAATAGTATGTGATGTGGGTAATTTCTTTTCTGGTATAATCTATTTGGTGTTCTGTATGCTTTTTGTACCTTGATAGACACCTCCTTATTTAGGTTGGCAAAATATTCTTGTATGATTTTGTCAAAAATATTTTCTGTGTCTTTCACCTGTGTTTCCTCTCCTTCTCTATTCCTATTATTTTGGAGATGGTCTTTTCATAGTGTTCCAGATTTCCTGAATGCCTACTTTTTTATTTCACATTTTCTTGAACTGATGTATCTGTTTCTTCTACTTTGCCTTCATCATCTGAGATGCTCTCTTCCATGTCTTTCAATCTGTTGGTGAGGCTTACCCCTTAAGTTTTTGTTTGGCTTCCTAAATTTTTCATTTTCAGTTTTATTTCAGTTTGTATTTTCTTTAATGATTTGACTTCTTTGTTAAATTCTACTGTCATGTCTTGAATTGTTTTCGTTATTTCATTCACTGGTTTATGTTTTCATAGACTTCATCAAAGAATTTATTCATAACACCTTTAAGGTCCTTGAACATATACATAATTGTTATTTTGAAGTCATTGTCTTGAGCTTCAGATATATTACATTTCTCATGGTCTACTCTAGTAGGGATAGTGGGTTCTGGTGGAGGCATATTGTCTCCTGTTAATGTTAATGTTGTGGTTTTGTGGTGGTGTCTAGGCATCTGGAGTTATGGTGGCTGAGATGGTTCTAGGTTTTGTCTTTGTTGGTTGGACATTTCATTCTTTGGTTGCTGTTGACCTCTCTGGATCTTAGGAAAATGTGGTGGTTGAAGGTTGCCTGGTAAGAGATGTGTCTGCAGGATGGTGAGCTGTAGATAAGAATGGAGATGGGCTAGGAGAAAAGGCTGAGGGGTGTGTGTGGTAAAGATCTAAGGGAATTAGGTTCACTCCAAGAAGCAGGGTTCCCAGAGAATAGGAGTGGGAAGAGGGCCTCCTGCAAGCAGGCTGTAGTAGGACAATGAACATGTCTAGAGAGACAAGGATGAAAGGCCAGAGGGACCCTGGGTCTGTACCAAGTGGTGTAGTCTCCAGCAAATGGAGGGGAACGTGTGAGTAGGTTGCTAAAAAGATGGGGGTGAGACTGGAGAGACTGTAATGGAGGACAGGAAGGACAGTGAAAATCTCCTGCCTTAGTCCCCTCCTAGTACGGTCACTGGGCGTCCTTGGTAGAAAGTGTTTCTAGGCTTCAGCATCTGACATATAGGATTGGAGACGGGCTGGAAGGTAAAGGTAAAGGGGTCTGCCGAAGAGAGCTCAGCCAAGTCCAGTGCCTAGAGTTTTCACTGGAGTTCAGTATGCATGCATGATTGGTAATTATTAGACTAAACTTAATTCCCGGGCCCATCTTCTCCATGGAGGTCAAGTGGCTGAAAGCCCAACCCTCCCCATCCCGAAGTATCCAGGGCTCAGTGAATTATTTGATTAGTATGGCAGAGATGCCTCTATCATAAATTCCAAGGTCCTTTTAAAGCTCCAGGCTGGGAACATGGAAATGAAAATGTGTGATCAATGTTCCCTGAACATATTAAACAGCAGAATAGACTCAGTGTAAGAATGATTTTGTAAACAGGAAGAAAAAACCTACAGAGATCACCCAGAATGCACAAGAGAAAAATAACGAGATCAAAAATAGGAGAGAGTAGAAGACACTGAGAACTGCCCCTGATAAGAGGTACCAAGAAAAGCAAAGCCTGATGACATCACAGTTGTGAATGTTTAGAGATAACTGGAAAACTATAGAATTTCTCATTTCCAGAAACCTAACTTGGATCAAACAGGATACCACAAAAAAAAAATCCACATTTGAGTATAGTTTAAGCTACAGAATTCCAAAAATGAACATCTTTGAATTGTCCAGAGAGAGAAAGAAACAAATGCAGATTACATACAAGGAACTACAATGATCTGACAAGGGATTTCTCAAGCAACAATCAAGCAAAGAGACAGTGGACTGACAACCAGACAGGGACTGAAACAGTTGACTTCAGACCAGAACAGGAAAGAAATGGATTGCTACTATTGAAACAAGGTAGCAATACAAGCCCCGAGAGGGAGTTTTAAAAAGAAAATGGCTGGCATTGCCGCCACTCAGACTTCGTGGGTTGCAAAGCAGACAGCATTCAATCAGAGTTCCAACGGTTTCATGGGGATTTCCTCGGCTTTTTGTTGCCAGAAATTGTAACTTGGGGAAGACTGAATTGCACAGAAGTATAATGATGGTTAGTTTAAATTCTCACCAGCTACAACCCAGCATCGCCTGGGAAGAGAATTTCTGTAAGGGATTGCCTAGATCAGGTTGGTCTGTGGGGGATTGTACTGATTGCCATAGCTGATGTGGGAAAACCCAGCCTGAAGGTGAGTGGTACTGTCACCAGGGTTTGAGCCCTGGATTTTATAAGAGAAGATGAGAAAAGGAAGGGAGGGAGGGAGGGAGGGAGGAAGAGAGGAGACTGAAAGGGGAAGGGAAGATGAACTGAGCAGTAAGCATGAACTCATTCATCTTCTTCTGCTCTTGACTGTGATGTGACCAGCTGCTTCAAGTTCCTGCCTTGATTTCCCCACAATGATGGGCTCTACCCTGGAACTGTGAGCCAAAACAAACCCTTTCTCCCATAACCCTGCTTTCTGTCAGAGTATTTTATCTCAATAGCAGAAACAAAACCAGGACAAGGACTTTGTTGATGTTGTTGCTATCACTGCTGCTCGAAAATGTAAAACAAAGTCCGTGGAACATACCCAAGAGCTCATCTTAGTAGCCGTAGTTTTCAGTAGGCTGACATAGTTCAGAGTTTTTCAACAGAATTGCTCACACCTGTGGACGAATTTTTAAGTCTCAAAATGCACCCAGAGAAAACTTTTGCCGCTGTGACCAAAGGGCTAAAGCCGTGGTCCTGGGCTCTGAGCACCTTGTGTCTCGGTGCCAGCAGATTGCCAGGCAAGCCTTTAGACTGTGGGAGATGTTTGCATGCTGATTAATTTTTGATGGTTGGCTGAACATTTGTTTAATCTCTGGTTGAGACTTTTGCACTCCAGGCAGAGGGGGAAAGCATGAAACGATGCTCTCAGCACTTTCCCCCCAACACTCTGTGCGGGCTGCAGAGAACTGGGATTGACAAGGCAAGTGTCGGCATGAATGTATTAACCCCGTTTCCTTGGGAACCACAGAGTCGAGGGGAGCATGTCAGTCACATTTAGCAGCCTGCTCGGCGTAAGGCAATTAGTTCCAGGATTTGTCAGATGACAGTTCTATTTTCGAGCACTTTCTTATCAATTAGAAGAAGAATACCTGACGTGCAGAGATTTCTCAGCAGTTTGTGCCACAACGTAGTTTGGAAGCAACACGAAGGGGAGCTCACACTGCCTCCTACAAAGGCCGTTCTAATTTGTTCCCTCCGTGGAACGTCTTGATGGATTGGCTCAGGGCTGAACACAAGCACGGGAGAGAGGCTGCTTAGCTAAATCTCTTCAGAATGAAAACAGACTCTGAGGTGGCACACACAGTTCTCCAGCAGCTTGCTCTGGAAATTAGCAGCAGTGTAGGTCATGAAGCAGTTCTTGTGTGCAATCATAAGGATTTGGGGAAGGTTAGAGAGCAACAATAATATAAATAAGCATCCAACTGCAGCATTGACAGCACACCAGGCTGTGCATGGATGGATACATGTATCCAATATGTCATCCACTATGCCCACAAGGCTGAGGACAGAGTAGGGTGGCCTCTGAGAATGGCGTGACGAAATGATGCTCATGGATGCTGTGGAGATGGCTCGGCCAGGAAATGGCTTCCGGTGTAAGCCTGAGGATTCCAGTTCAGGTCCCTGACACCCAAGGAAAAAGGTATTTCCCACGCATAGCAACGCACATCTCTTATCCAACCACCGGAGAGACAGAGACAGGAGGATTCCCTGGAGCCTGCTGGCCAGCCAGTCTAGACAAATTGATTCAGTGAGAGACCCTGTCTCAAAAAAATAAGGTTTTAAGAAGACACTCAGAGTCTACCTTTAGCTTCTACGTGAACATGCAGCACACGCTCATGTACCTGCACATACATGTGCAACCCATATGAACATGTGCACACATACAACTCCATGAAAGTTACAACGAACTCTTAATCTAGAGGTTGGGTGGATCTGGGTGACATAACGTCCACAAATTTACAGTATACATTTATGTTTGTTTCAAGTTAAGAAGATTTATTTAGCCTTGAGCATCTTCAGGCTGGAGAGTTAGCCAAGGATAGGCAAAACTGGAACCTGATTTGTCTGCTTGCCAGCCACCCTCAGTGTCCATCACTGGCCCTATCCAGACACTGGCCCTACTCAGACAGTGATTGAAGTCCATCTGCTAAAATCTGGCTTTTCTGTAGCATGTGATGCTTTTCCTGAAGAAACAGCTGTGGTGGTATTGTATTCCCCAAAATATTGTGTACCTTAATAAACTTATCTGGGGTCAGAGACGGAACAGCCACAATATTAAACAAAGGTTAGGCAGTGGTAGCACACGCCTTTAATCCTAGCATTCCAGAGGCAGAAATCCATGTGTTCAAGGATACACCCAAGCATGGTGACCCACGCCTTTAATCCCAGAAAGCAAGCCTTCAATCCCAGGGAGTGGTGGTAGAAAGCAGAAAGGTATATAAGGCGTGAGGACCAGAAACTCGAGGCATTTGGCCTGGAGAAGCATTTGGCCTGGTTAAGCATGTGGCTGGTTAAGCTTTCGGGCTTCTAGCCGCAGTTCAGCTGAGACCCATTCTGGATGAGGGCTCAGAGGCCTCCAGTCTGAGGAAACGAGACCAGCCGAGAAGTTGGCCAGGTGAGGTTAGCTGTGGTTTGTTCTGGTTCTCTGATCTTCCAGCTTCACCCCAATACCTGGCTCAGGTTTGATTTTATTAAGACTCTTTAAGATTCATGCTACAAACAGCCCAATCCAGCACTTGTCCATGTGCTTGCTTACCCAAGAACCAGAAGGGCCATGATTGATGCCATTTAAATCTGGCAATGCAGGGAGTATAGGTGGGGCAAGCTGACAAAGAGAATTTGGGGAAGAGGAAGGGCTGAGTCAGGAGTCACTAGCCCAGACACAGAGGAAGCAAGATGTAAAGACAAAACTAACAAAAGGTATCAAGCCACATGGATAAACATAGATAAGAATTATGGGTTAATTTAAGTATAAGAGCTAGTCAGTAATAAATCTGAGCTAATGGCTGAGCAGTTATAATTAATGTAAGCCTCTATGTGTTTACTTGTGGGACTATGAATGAGAGATTTGTCCTGACCGCAGGCCAGGCAGGACACAGAAAAACTTCCAGCTACAGGCACATCTCTCCAAAAGTCTCCCTTAGTCTTTGGAGGTACGCTGAAGGAACAAGGGCTTCTGATCCAATAGGACGTGGAGACTTGGGAGCTTTGTGTCAGCCAAGAGGGGGCTCCTCCCTGCAGGACTTCTCAGCTACAAGCTGCCGTTGTGTGTACAGAGACATGGAGGCAGAAGAAAGATGGGTGGGAGGAGTCCGGCATTAGATCATCAAAATGTGGGGTACCCAGCTTGACTCCAAGGCTCTATGGCTGGTGCCACAGGTAGACAGTGGAACCCCTTGCTGAGGGAGACACTGGGATGCCATGGCCCTGTTTAGAGGAGAAGAATGTTGGTTTAGTTTGGGCATTAGAACTAAGGATGCCTTTGAAAGACTCAAGAAGAGCTAACAGTGAGAGCTACAAGAAATGAACTTGGGAGGGCACAATCCTACAGATCTCCTGTGAGCAAACTCCGAGTTGAGAAGAAGGGAAAGGGGATAACTTTCACACTATGAATTTTCAGAGATTTGGGAATGGTTGAAGCATTTCAAGCCCTCAGAGGAAGGCACAGGAAAATTCAGATTTGGAGGTCGTTAAGGACTCGAAGCAATCATTGCTCAACCCATCTTAGTCTCTTGGTCCTTCAGGCAAAGCACAAATGAGAGCTTCAGGATTCTTCAGCATGGGGACAAAATGCCTACACTGGACTAATTTAAAGAAATGTTGCCACATAGGCCAACTCTCTGTCATGCCCAACAAGCCATTATGTCAGAGACCACACTGACCCATTAGCCATGCCTGCTGAGATCAGAGCAGACGGGGATAAACATCCATACTTCCCATCTGCCTCATGGTCTAAGTTTTGGTGGTGGCCCGCTGCTAAACAGTTACACAGGGCACATTCCCGGGCCACTTTGATGCATATGAGCAAATCGGCAAATAATAATGGGTATCTGAGATGCTGTATCATGGCATGAGCTGAGGGGGAAACTGAGGTAGGTGGGAAGTTAGGAGTGATGAGGGGCCGGCTGGCAAGGAAAGCATTGCTTACAAAGTAACTGGACAGCAGAGTGAAGAAGTGGCGGAGTAGACCTCGTGTCTGGGGAAGGACTATGCCAAGGAACAGCTGGTGCAGAGGGCCCGAGGCCCAGGGTATTACAGAATTTTGAGAAATATTCAGGAAGCCGCTCAGCTACAGAGGGCGAGTAGCATCCAAGAGCAGACAAGAGTAAGAGGTGGTGGAAGTTTGGGCTATTCTGGACCGTGTTGCACCTTGACATTTACTTATTTTCATTTTGTGTGTATGAGTGGTTTGCCCGCGTGTACATATATGTGCACTACAAATATGCACTGCCTAAGAAGGCCAGAAGAGAGCATCAGATACCCTGGACTGGAATTACAGAGGGTCTAAGCCACCACATGGGGGTGCTCAGGACCAAACTCCAGTGTTATGCAAGAGCAGCAAGTGCTCCTAACCTCTGAGCCATCCTTCCTGCCCCTCTTGTTCCATTTAAAATGATTTGGTAGAGATGCTGGAATTCATTTTGAGCAAAATGGAGGAGGGTTTTATGCAAAGCAGAGAGAAGTACCCCTTACACTTTCAAAAGATCATTCTGGCTGCCAGTAGAGGGCCAGGAGTGGTGCAGAGGGCTGCCGCAGTAGTCCAGTCAAAGCACCATGATGGTTACAGTAAGAGTAGAGCAGATAAGAGTCAGGCAGGCTTCCCAAGGTATGTCAAATAGAAAGTGGACAGAACCTGCTAGCAGGGTTGACTTGGGTTTAAAAGAAAGAAAAACAAGAGATAGCTGCACAGATTTTCACTAAACCTTGACTGTGGGGGAGGATCTGAGATGAAGCAGAGTGAAAGTGGCCCATGAAGAAGAGGGGCCACATCAAGAAGGCTCAGTGCCTGGCTGGGTGTGATGGTGGCACATGCCTTCAATCCCAGCACTTAGAAGGCAGAGTCTCTGTGAGTTCAAAGCCAGCCTGGTCTACCAGAGTTCCAGGCCAGTAGGGCTGCATACAGAGACCATGTCTGAAAATATCATCATCATCATCATCATGGTAATAATAATAATAAATGAATAAATGACAGAAGGAAGAAAGCAAACAAGCAAGCTCAGAGCCCGTGCTACGGCCAGTGCCTTGGGATGGAGGCAGAGCAACATCTTCTGGGCTTGACATTATGAAAGATGGAGTGGAAGAAGCCCCTCAGGGAATAAGGGGCTGTGTTTTCCATAGAGGAAGCAATAATTAACTAAAAACAAGTCTACTTTTTATTATAACCATGCAGTGGCAATTCCAAACAATGTCATTGAATGAAGTCTTAAGTTATTCTAAGTTCTAAACTTTGTTGCAGATATTACCACGATGAAGTATTATCTACGAAATCTTGGAATGACCTAGGTCTATTGCTTCCCCTGACAAACGTGGCATCCTCCAGAGAAAAGCCATTTATACAGGCCAGCCCTGCACCTGCATTCTCCACTGTTACTAAGTTTGCGTGTCCTTCAGAACTGTCAGAGTTTTTGTTGTTAGACATAAACAGTGATGTGAAGAGTTCTCTATCTCATCTGTATATTAACCCCTTATCAAAAACAAGGGCTCTGAACAGTCATCACACTCCTTAGGTTACCTTTGCAGTCTGTAGATAGTTTCCTTGGGCACAGGATTTTATTTTATTTTATTTATTTATTTATTTATTTATTTATTTATTTATTTATTTTAAAGATTTATTTATTTATTTATTATATATACAGCATGTATTCTGCAAGCCAGAAGAGGGCACCAGATCTCATTAGAGATGGTTGTGAGCCATCATGTGGGTGCTGGGAATTGAACTCAGGACCTCTGGAAGAGCAGTCAGTGCTCTTAACCTCTGAGCCATCTCTCCAGGCCCCGATACAGGATCTTAATCTGTAGCCCAGGTTGCACCTGAACTTGCTATGTAGCCCAGACTGGCCTTGAACTGGAAACAAATCTCCTGCCTCAGAGCCCCAAGTGCTGGGATTACAGGTGTCCACCACAGTGCCCAGCTCTGACTGCTCTTGGAAATCTCCCGGCAGTCTCCTTGTGTCCTACAATTAAGTAGGTATTCACTCTTTGAGATTATAATGAATTCCATCTCTAATTCCTAAGTGAATAGATGACCAAGAGACTTAGGACCATCAGGCAATATGGGCTGTACAGTCAGGGAAGGCTTCGGGAGGAGGTGACATTGAGGGGGCACAGGATTTTAAGTTCAGCACAAGCACATTGAGCTCCTTTGGCTCTTATTGCCAGTACCACAGCCAAGCAATTATTGCCAAATCTAGTGTCACCACACTGTCCTCCATGCCATTGTCTAGGAGTTCCATAGACCTCATACTTAAGTCTTTAGGCGGTAATTATCATTGTTATTATCTCCTTTGGTATTACTTCTATTCTTCTGCCCATAGAAGGCTGCTATTGATATAGAAATTGAAGAGCTCTCTGTAGTACATTTGAATCTAATGAACTCTGCCTGTGTTCACTCACATATAAACCTGTCTGTGTACCTTGGTAGCAGGAACATAAAAGTAGAGACATGAAATCCTTTCTCTCAAGTAAGTTATCATCAGCATCAGTATATTATCAGTGTGTGGCCAGTGTGGCCCCTCTGTTCTTCACAGTTCTGCTCCTTCTCAGGTGACTATCCTTCACTCTCCTTGCAGGTGTTAGGGCCCTCCACTTATTTCCGACTGGATCTCTTCCAATATTTTGATGAATGAAGAGGTACCACATTGGTATAAGTTATGGGGTGTTCCCATCAGGCACTTGATCTTAGGGAACGGCTCTGAAGCATATACACAGGTAGCAACTGTTGCCAAGCCTAGGAGCAAGCCACTAGTGACCAAGAGCAGCCACTAGTGACAAAGAACAGCCACTAGTGACCAGGAACAGCCACTAGTGACCAAGAGGTCATTTTCACTCAGTGGCTTAGCGTGTTCAGCAGCCTTCTGAAAGTCCTTGGTGAAGGAAACACTTCTTTGTAGCTCAGAGCACCCACTGCCATAAAGCCAGCTCTGTAAGGCTCTGGTGTCTTCTGCAGATGTCATAGATTAGACTCTATCCAAGGTAGGAATTAAGCTTACTTCTCCTCCTACATGAACCTTGGTCTTGGGTTCTTATCCCCCTTACCTCTTCCCTGCTCTGGGCATTTCTAGGCAGGGTGGAGATGTTCCTTCTATCCTAGACTAGACATTGTACAGACCCCAAGTCTCTGAGAGTAGGAGTTTGGGGCAGAAGGAAGAGGGAAGGAGAAGACAACCCCCACTTCTGCCTCAAGACTCTGGGCTCTGACTCTGCATGTCACTGTCTTTGTCTTGCCCCCACGAGCCAAGATCCATACCAAAATGAACCCAGAGAAGAGGCAACCCTCAGGTCTGCAGGAATACGATAGACCAAGGCCAAAGAAAACAGCATCCTAAGAGTGACTTCACCAAGATGACACCCAGGAACCACCTGGGGATGGCCCTAGAGTGCAAACCTGCTACTGTCCTACCATCTCCATAGGGCAGGCCTACAAGAGCACTGCTGTTCCAGAGTGCAGAGGCTGTCCTCAGGGCTCATTCCTAAGTGCCCCGAGTGTCTTGGTACTTCATGGGACACTGTGTCCTCCATCAAATTGGAAGTTTTTGGTTTTTGAAAACTTCTGTTCTCATTTTTTATTAGTTCTTTGAAATTTTTTAACTTTATAATTTAAAAATTTGCAAATAGATAAAAAAAAATACACCCAAATTAACAGGGCCCATGGTCTATACAAAGTAATGAACTTCTGTACAATTGGAATAGGTACAGAAGCAACAAGAGCTTTGAATTAAATTTGACACTCTGTATATTTAGTATATTATACTCTTATCCATCACCAAAGCCAAATGAAAAAATACCTATGACAGAATTAGAACTGTAAAAACAATTCACTTTATATCTTCCTTCATGACTCATGTCTGTTACCTGCCACACCAAAATCTCAGTTTCATTAACTCTTTGAAATGTCTGTACAATGTGTTTTGATCATGTTCATCCTTCTGCCAGATCAACCCCCATTTCCCAACCCACCCAAGTTGTTGACCACCCTCCAGGAAAGGCCACACATCCTATTGTATATGGGCTGCACAAATTGGACTTGGTGGGTTTCAAAGAGAGAGAATCAGCGAGCTGGAGTTCTGTCTGCCCATTCAGAGGCAGCCTCCCCAGGAGGCGGTTCATACCTTGAGTTCACACCTGGGCTGTATTTCCCGGTTGTCCTCCCACAGTAAATGCTCCAAAGGTCCTCCGCTTGCCTTCTCGGATATTTCTTTGTAAGTTTGCTTTTGCTTGCTTGAAGAATGCTGGCCTGATTTTGCATGCTGCCCAGTGCCTGCAGATAGCCTTCGAGTGAGGGTTCATGAACGAGTGACCGGAGGGCGTGGCGGGAGCCTGCATGACATGCTGTCCGCTGGCTTGGTGGGAACACATGAACACTTCAAACTCACACTCACCCCACCGACACATACCCTAGGATGATCAGACTGGTCCCTTCCCTCTACCTTCCTTCCTGGTGACAGTGAGTTGTTCACCTCTTGACAGGACACACGCTACTGGTTCTGTTTTTCTGGAGAAACTTAATGACACCGGGCTGAACAGTCCACAGTCACTAAGGGTGAGAAGAAACACACATAGATACACAGCTCTTCACAGAGAGATAGTATATAGATTTCTAGATCTCTGAAGGTATGTAGATATAAAGATATAGATTTATTTTAAGTGATTGGCCCATAAAAGAATTGGGTTCACAACCAACCAGAGAAGGGTTGATATCGGGCTTGAGTGGGATATATATATATATATATCCCACCCTAGCCATTCAACTCCTTCCATATAACCCACCCCAGTCACTCAGCTTCATCCATATAAGCCACCCCAGACATCTAACTCCTTCCATATAACCCACCCCAGCCATGCAGCTCCATCAGGTATAGCATAGCCCATCTTTGAGCACCCCTCACCCAAAGGTGGGAAGAGCCAAATTTCTTATGAAAAAAAAATACCCCACCAATTGGACCCCTAGACCATCTTTGAAAACACAAACCACCTTTTCTTCAAAGCCCCAGTGAATGTTTTGTACATGTTTTACATTAAATGTTTAGAGAAATGAAAAAACTCCCTCGCATGGTTTCCATTAGCGTCCTCGAAAGTATGAGTTCGAGTTATCATGAACAAAGATGCTGGGTATTGGGTTTCCCTGATCCTGCTGGCCTGGCCTGCCCCTCATTTCCTGCCATCTCCCAGCACATCAGGAAACAGAGACCATTCCAGCCCCCGGGGCTCAGGGTTCACTCACATCAGATAAGTAGATGACTCTAGGGCCAGCGGGAAATAATAAGGTGTGCCGTGTCCACTCCTGTAATTATTTCCTCACAATGACAGAGCCTGAAGACAGCCTCTGCCTCAGCGGAGGTGCTCATTGGACTCAAAAGCTCACATCATACAGAAAGGGACAATGCAATGAAACAAATGTAAAAAATACTTTGCAGGACTTCACGGCTTATACGAGCCCGTCACCCCCTTGATCACCGGCAGTCTGACTTGGCACTCTTTATAACCAGGACTATGACCTAGTCTATGGCCTGTGGTTTGTGACAGCTGCTTGACCTTGCTTCCACCCATGGCCAGGTAAAGAATACCTTACCTGTCATACAGAGCAGTGTTCCTTGACTCCTAGCCATTATGGAGATGTCCCCAGCTGCCCTCATAGTCATAGGCACCCTGTATGGAGAACCTACCTAAGAATTAAGCTCGTATTTCCATTGTTTTCATCCTTCCAACAAGGCCAGGTACCCTGACAAAGCAATTCACAGAGGCTGACCCCAGAGCCCTGAGGAGGAAGTGAGAATTGTCTTCCATTTCCCTTTTCTTCCCTCTGTCCCCTAACTCCTACTCTAGAGACGTGAATGCCTGGTTCCCTTCTTCTTCTGGCCAGCATCATTTTATATATAAAAAGGATTCATCATGAGACATAAATAACTGATGTTTACCATATGTTTCTCTCCTGGGTTAGGACCTTATCGAGGCCCCCCATGTCTGCCTTGGTTCCACTCGTTGACCCCTTTTCAAGCTAAAACAATGAAGTTCTGATTAAACCAGGGCAGGACTCTCTAGCAAGGAAACTGAGGTGAAAGTGTGAGTGTTGGAAATTTTGTCTGGTTCCTATTTAGGGTGTGAAAGAGCCTCCCTGAGTCCACTAGGATGTGCCAACTCTATGATGCTTTCCTTACGGACTGCAGAGGTCAGGAGTCTGTCCTCTCTGAAGTCAGGTCACGAAGGCTGCCATGTTTGTTTCTCTGCATCCCCAGGGTTTGGCCTATCAGGAACCCAAAAGATTCCCTGCCAGTGGGCTCCTCTGTTTGCTCAACACAGAGTCACATGGAACCCTCTGATCTGTGCCAAGACCCCAGAGGTAAGAAGTCGCAGGCCTAATTCCCATGCTGTGAAGCCAGCAGTGGGAAGGCAGACCAAGATCAGTAAACTGCAGGATAGTGAGCATGTGACTGGTAGCAGGTGACCTATCCCTCCACGTGAGCGAAGAAAGGCTCAGGCTTGCTTACACACGGCCAGCAAAGGGCTTCAAGGAAAGAGAACAGTGTATGTCAAGGAAATAGGGAGCCAAGAGCTGTATTTGAGATAGCCCATGTAGCGGGAGAATTCTGCAGATGGGGAGACATGAGCCTGGGGACTGGGCAGATAGTGTCTTCACTGCAATCTATAGTAAGAAATTCATCTTACATTAAACATGGGCCACACAGAGGTGTGAAACCATAGTTACAAACACTGGCCCTGCAATGCACAGAAGATGTTATTTCTATCCTATATTTTATTTTGGAGGGAACTGTTGTCTGTTTTTATTGCGTAGTTGTTTTTTAGAGATGGACCCAGTGTCTCGACCATGCCAGGCAAGTGTTCTCCTGCTAAGCTACATCCCCAACACTGCTTGTTTCTGACAGTGTCTCACCATATAGTGTAGGCTGGCCTTGAACTACCATCCTCCATCTCAGCCTTAGGAGTGCTGGGGTTACAGCATACACCACCTTGCCCGGCTTTTTTTTTTTTTTTTTTTTTTTTTTTGGTTTTTCGAGACAGGGTTTCTCTGTGTAGCTTTGCGCCTTTCCTGGAGCTCACTTGGTAGCCCAGGCTGGCCTCGAACTCACAGAGATCCGCCTGCCTCTGCCTCCCGAGTGCTGGGATTAAAGGCGTGCGCCACCAACGCCCGGCCCCTTGCCCGGCTTTTATTCTGGTTTTCAAGTGTTGGTTAGGGTTGAATAAACTGATTTACCCGATCAAGTTCAATCTGAACTTGATCCTGAGGTTACGAGGGAGCCACTTATGTGCAAATGACCTGGTCTCTTTTCCTTCACAGAATGATCAATACTGCCATTGGTACAGAGTAAATGGCAGTGGTCCTCAACCTCCCTAATGCTGTAACACTTTAATACAGTTTCTCACGTTATGGTGACTTCTAACCATAAAATTATTTCGTTGCTACTTCATAACTGTAATTTTGCTACTGTTAGGAATCATCATGTAAATATCTACTATGCCGGATATCTGATATGTGTCCCCTGAAGGGGGTCGCAACCCACAAGTTGAGAACCACTGGCTTCCAGGGTCACCTGGGGCTGGGTGTGGGTGGACATAACCCAGTTGCGAGATGAGCACACCCCAAACATGAGCACGGGCAATTTATATTGAGAGAAGCAGATTGCATTTTTTATCTTCTTATAACTGAGAAGAGATGATTGATTGGGGGTGCGACTCTGGAGTGAGGAGGAATGAGGGTGACTGTTTTGGCAATGCTGGTCACAGCAAAAGTGGGATGTCCACTGGAGTGAAGGCTCTGTTCTACCCATGAACTGATGACCACAGACTTTGAAGCTTAAAAAAGGGGGGCAGGGGCACAGGTGAGCCGGCCTTGAGGGCCTGAGAATGGGAGAGCTAGCCCTGCCCTCCCAACCCCCCCCGCCCTGCCCCGGTCTGCCATGTGGTGGCGTAAGCCAGGGAAAGATGCCCTCCCTCCCCCCACTCTGTCCCCCCTTGCCACCTGCAGCAGGTAGAAGAGCTTGCCCTGCCCCTCACAAGCGGCAGCACTTGAGAGTGGGCCCTGCACCTCTGCTTGGGCAACACAGGAGAACCGAACCAACCCCAGGGCACGACAGCAAGAGAGCTGGCCCCGCCCCTTGCTGCCTGCTGTACTGGGTGAGCTAGCCAGGGCAGTGCTAGAGAGCTCATCCTGGTGGTGAGGATGAGGGAGCGCTGGCAGGCTGACCAGCCTGGCTACCACCCAGACCCAGAACCGACAGCAACATCCATCTCATTTATGAACTGCTGGAGCACGTGATGGGGCCAGTTCTGCAGAATCAAATCTGCAGGATCTCCGTGGCATAGGGCAATAACAGGATATCCAAGAGGACGTCCCATTAAGGGTCCAGAATCACTAGTGTAGCAGAAGCCAGAGGCCTCGAGACCAGACCAGTGACTCATTGCAATGAACGTTTGAAATAAAGATGTATGGACTGAAGGGTTTACTGTGTGACTCACTGTGTTACACTGCAGCTTCCACGATGAGGTTTTTTTCGTTTAAATTTTCTTTTATTTTATCCCGGGCGGTGGGGAGGGGGGGGAGTTGCAAGGGCAGAGAGCAGATAATGAAAGGACAGGGAGATGAATGGGATCAGGATGCATGATGTGAAATCCCCAAAGAATCCATAAAAAGTTAAAAAAAAATAAAAAGGAAAAAAGTGTGGGGGAGTGCTGAGGGAGGCTTATAGAACCGAGACTGAGCAGCATTCTGGAACCCTAGACTAGAAATGATGGCCTGGGAGATGGCCATGTGAGAAATGCAGGCCCAGCCTGGAACTCTCCCTGTCTCTGGAAAGGTCTTTGAATCTAAGCAAATGTCTGGGTCGTCATTGCTGCAATCCCTTCAGATCATGTTGCTTGGAAGAGGTTAACACAGAACAGGTGCATATTTGACTTTATTGTCAAACATCATCTCGGGTGACTTTTCTGAGTGCCCACGATGGCAAATGACCTTCTTCTGGCTGGATTCAGAGGAGCCCACGTGGGAGTGGGCTAACCTGGAGGCGGGTGTTCCCTGTGGCTTGGCTGTGGTCTTCGGATGTTTCCATCTCAAGACTCTTTTTGAACTAAATGTGTTCCTCATGCTGAGAAGGCACGTGTTTGATGTCATTAGGGGCCTGGACAATTAAAACATGTTGGGAATTGTTAGGAATTGGAGCAGCTGGTATTGGAACACTCTAGCCCTAGGTTTAAATTAGTAAGTTGGCTTTCTTGATAAGAAGTGGTATTAGATTCCAGGCCCTGATTTTACAATGAACTTGGCTGCTGTCCAGAACAGACTAACACAGGGGGTGGTCACGCTGTCTCCCTCCCTTTATCTAGCTATCACTGTTTCCCACTTCTTATCCCGTCACATTCAAGAAATGCAAAATGCAAACATACAAAGTGTTACTTTTTAATTTTTTTAATTAGCTGCTTTTTTCTTAATAAAATAGATTTTGTTGGGAGAGGAGTAAAATAATTCATCCACTGGGTAAATATTTACTGAATTGTTACTAAGTTCCAGAAACCGTTAGATGCACCTGAGATGCAACAATATGTAGTGAGTGCCCAGAAGGGGCGTGAACTGGTGGTGGGGTGCTTGCTCATGTCTGCTGACAGTTCTTTCTTAGTCTCAACTTGCTGTGGTCCAGCGAGAGCCTATGAAGTCAGCTATGGCTGAAGTTCACCGTATCCAGGCTCTGCAGTACTTCACCCGACACCGACGTAGTCCTGGGAATCTCAGGATGCCCAGTTCTAGATGAAACAAAAAGACCAAAGAAATTCTCACCAATGCCCAGTTCAGTATTCAAGCCATCCTGTCCCTCAGTGCCTTGCTGTCACTGGGGGGTTCACGACTTCCCTCTGTGGAAGTACAAAAATATCCCTGTGGCTAATTTCTGTGTGTATCAACACCTGTCTCCCTATAGTAGATTCCTGGAGAGGACTTTCCAAGTCATTCTTTTACCGTAGCAATGAAATGATATTTTTGACAAATTAAACAATTATGAACAAACTTTCACAGATATTTAGTGACAAATTAAACAATTATGAACAGACTGTCACAGATATTTAGAAGAGAGTCCCATAGTGATGTCAATCAATTTAAAAGCAGTAATTGCCATGGGTCTGGTTGGGTACCTTTGCAATGAGAATCTCTCTCCCCACACAGTGTCTTCTGAAGACATCTTCGACTCAATGTTAGTAGACAATTCTCTAGAACATCTCTCAGCCCCATGTGCCCAGGAGAGGGTTGGTGGCCACTCTCCACAGGGGATACTCTACCAGGCTGTCCCTTCAGAAACTTTGGTAGGTTCTCCAGTAGGTGTAGTATAGCATGACCTCGTTTTGGAAAGGCTAAGGGCTGTTTATCCCCTAGGGGTCCCCTGTCCCAAGGATAAAAGGATTGACAGTATTAGAGCTAGTCCTGGTTTCTCAGAAACCCTTCCCAAACTACCCCTCAACCGTGGACAGCAAAGTTACCCATTCTTTCTCTAGGTAGAAATGACCCACTCCCTCTGGATGAGTGAGAAAAGTCCAATAAGATGGAAAAGTATGTGGGTATTGGCCCAGATGTGGCTGTTTGGAGCGTCAATACTATCATTGCCAGCTTCCTTTAAATTTACCATCTTGAACCACCCACCCTTTCCTCCTCCTAGGCCTCTCATACTAGAGTGCAGTCAGGCATCATTTACACTGAGTACTCATCCTGAGAAATGCATCATTGAGTGATATTGGTGCGTGTCAACATTATAGAGTGTGTTCACACAAGCCGAGGTGTTGCTGCACTCTGCCCATTGGAGCATCTCATTGCTCCAAAGCACGGGCCTGAAGATTGCAGGTAACTGTGAAGATTGGTGGAGTTAAGGTGTAGAACACATGGAATAAAAACAAGGCATAGAAGATTAAAAATGGTAGCCAGCACAGGGCACTTTCAGCGGATGGAGCTTGCAGGGCTGGGTATTGCTCTGAATGAATGATGGAGAGACTGGTGAGTGAAAGTGAAGGCTGGGACTGTAAAGATGCAAAACAAAAGATACAAGACAAAACTACTCTGTAAATCTGGCGTAAATGAAGTGCATGGTGTTTACAGACCAAAGGGGCATGCTCATATTGTGAAACACAGCCTTGCTCTTCATTCAGGCATAATGAGGCCTCCATGCCTGCCCTCACCTTTGCTACATCAACAGTTACATCATCTGAGGGAGGGCATGTGTTACGTGGCCACAAGACTCTAGGGCAGTGGTTCTCAACCTTCCTAATGCAGCAACCCTTTAATACAGTTCCTCATGTTGTGGTGACTCCCAACCATAAGATTATTTTTGTTGCCTGGTGGTGGTGGTGCATGCCCTTAGTCCCAGCACTCAGGAGGCAGAGGCGGGCGGATCTCTATGAATTCGAGGCCAGCCTCATCTAGGGAGCAAGCTCCAGGACAGGCTCCAAAGCTATACAGAGAAACCCTGTCTTGAAAAAACCTGAAGAAAAAAAAAAAGATTATTTTTGTTGGTACCTCATAACTGTGATTTTGCTATTGTTATGAAACATAATGTAAATATCTGTGTTTCCTATAGTCTTAGGCGACCCCTGTGAAAAGGTCATTTGGCTCCAAACAGGGGTTGTGACTCACAGGTTTGAGAACCACTGCTCTATTGACTTCCCTGTGCATCCAGTGTTCACCCTTTCTTCATGAAAAGAATCTGTTCTTCCCCTAGAAACAAACTCTTCCAGGAGCCCCCCCTCCCCCCCGTTTTTTTCCACCCCCATCACTGTGCTTGTTCTGTCTGAGAACTGGAGTGTCTGCTGCCCAGCGGCATAGGCTGCAGGTTCCCTAGATGGAAGGGATGTGGCAATAATGCAGGCCAGGGGTTGTCTGTCATCAGGAGTCTTGGAAATGATGTCAGCCAGCCTTCTCTGTGACAACAGATATTTGCAACAGTTGCCGTTAAGAGAAGAGGTTGAGCCGGGCGTTGGTGGCGCACGCCTTTAATCCTAGCACTCGGGAGGCAGAGTCAGGCGGATCTCTGTGAGTTCGAGGCCAGCCTGGGCTACCAAGTGAGTTCCAGGAAAGGCGCAAAGCTACACAGAGAAACCCTGTCTCGAAAAAACCAAAACCAAAAAAAAAAAAAAAAAAAAAAAGAGAGAGAGAGAAGAGGTTGATGCTGACCCCCGTCTTGGCGGTATCAGTGCATGGATGACTGATTCAGCTGCTTTTATGCCTGTGGTGAGGCGACATGCTGCGGTAGGAGTGTGTATAGGAACAAAAGCACTTCTGCATGGTAAGCCAAAGAAGGAAAAGACAGAGACGAGAGACGGCCCAACAACTGCCTTCCAAAGCATGCACCAAATAACTTAAGACCCCCCCCTCCACTATTTCCCACCTCTAAGGGTTCTACCAACTCCCAATACCACCACCCTGGGGATCATGTGACACACAGGCCTTCAGGAGATGTTTACTGAACTACTATGTTAGTTGCTCTTCTTCACGGTGACAGAAGTGACTTCATGGAGGGACGATTTACTGTGGCTCATGGTTTTGGCTTCAGGGGATTTTAGTTCGTCTGGGCAAAGAAGGCCCGAGAAGGTGGCTGAGTGTCAGGTAGGGGGATTGTGTGGTAGATTTCCTCACACCTCAGCAGAACAGGAAACAGAATCTGGGGTGATGTTTTCCCCTAGCTGGGATGTGTCTGGATGGCTGGGGCGGACCTTTATGCAGCTCATCTCCAGACTACATCCGGAGGAAAGCCACCAAGATTATAAATTCCTAAAAGACAGGGTTCATCATCCTGTCCCCGGGCCTGCCCACAGCCATTTCTGTGGGCAGAAATACTGGTTAAACACATTAATAAATTAGCATCTTACCCAGAATCTTAGAAACTTAGAACCTAAATCCAAGTTTCTTTCTTCCTTTCTAAAAGTAGTGAAATTCTGGATACAGGAGGGTCTGCTGCAGAAGTCCACCCTGGAGACACTCAGGGATGGCCCAAGTGAGGAGGTTCTGATGCAGTGTGCAAGGCTGAGTGTCCTTCTGAGACTTACGTGCCAAGGGTATGAGATAAATGAGATAATGAGCTCTTATGAGACATCAAACACCTTACTCTAAATCAGACTATAATAAGAATCACAATGCCTCAGAAGAGTATAGGACACCATCCCCAAGGAACCACATGCCAACAGCTAGTTCAGACCCCCCCCACCCCCCCCCCAGCGCACCCATCAGATCTGGCACATCATGTACTAAGGGACTGACCTTGCTTCTTTCCTGATGAACACCCCTTCCTGCCTTTTCTTAATGCCTCACGCCTTGTAGGGGGCTTTTCCAAACATTTGGTTTTCACAAAAGATAGAGTAGGTAGGTACTCCAATCCCATTTTACAAAAGGAGAAACTGAGGCGGAAGAGTCAGGAGTTCGTTCTAGGTTACAGGTTGAGAAACAGAGCCAGGAACCCGGTGCTTACCTTGTTCCTCCGCCTCCTCTATTTCATAGATTCATTGGCAGCTGGTATTTTGGGGACTTCAAGTGAGAAAATAATGTAACATTGCCGTGCTCCCTGCCCCACAAGACTTACTAGCTCTGGATCGTGGATACCAGCACAGGACACAGGCCTGCTATGACCTCAGTGAAGATGGGTCTTTTAGCAGCTCACCCCCATGTGTCCCAGGCATAGGAGCAGATGTACAGGATGGGTGATGAGTGGCTAGGATTACCAGGTCCACTGTTAGAATTGCCAAGGTTATATCAATCCCTCTTTAAAAAAAAAAAATTAGTTGAAAGCACTGTTAAGAACTAAATCAGGGGACTGCAAATAGGCATAAAGGATTTTTCCTGGGGTAGGAGGACTGCTCTCAAAGTTGATCCCGGTCATACAACAGTTTAAATGGGCATAAAGCATCAATTCATAAACTTACAATGGGAAAATGCTTTATGTATAGCATATCACATATCCAAAGAACTGTATGTCTCCTTCTTCACATTACAAGTGGAAAAACATATTTTTTTAAACAATATGTATAATAGAAACTGGCTGGAAACACTAAGTGCTGACAGACCACATGATACACAAGGAGGGTTCGAGTCGACAGAAAGGGCAGAGGCCACAGGCCTACATCAAGAGCCTTTGAACAGGCTGCTGGATGAACTGGATCTGCTGCTTTAGCTGAGAGCCTTCTTTGATGGTAACAGAACAGGCGATGGCAGGCCTGAAGAGCCCACAGACTGGTCCTAGGGCCTGCTTGGAGTACACAAATACATGGGGGCATTCTTGTCTTCTCATAGCAGTGGGAAGTGCAGGATGATCTCCAAGGGTTCAGCATCTGCTGCCATCATGGTAAACTCAGAGATGCCCCTGTTGAGGGTTTTGGTGGCTTCACTGGCTCCCTTCTGAAGTTGCTTGTAGTCACATGACTGCTGAACAAGGCCCATCAGCTTCTCAGTGAGGTGGGCACCTGGGAGGGGATAGGCCTTTGGATTCACATCAGCCTCCGTCCTGGCTGTGGTGCTCTGGCCTCTCAGCCATCCGAGAACCGGAAAACCGTATTTTTAAAACTTAGACTTAGGTGGGTATTTTGGTCTGGTTTCCTTTTCTCTGAAATTATGGCATAAAATGTTAGGAAACTCACAGAGGCTCAAAAGGAGTTTAAAATTAGTTTCTGAGAAAACCAGGTAAAAGGAAGAAGGGTGACGCAGGTGTGGTTTTGGAGGGAAAAAAAAATTTTTTTTTTTCACAAAGCAACTCGGAGAAGTTTGAGACGTCAGTGTCTGGCGTGACTCCAGCATCAGCCTAGCTGTCCTCCAAGCCCCTGGGCCAGGCTGCTTGGGATGTCACATGGTCTAGCTGGGGAAACTCAACATTGGCAGACCTTTTTTTTTTTTTTTTTAGCGTCTTGAAAATGTGCTAATTGTCTCAGATTTTGTTAAAATATCAAGCTACATCCATTTTTAAACTGGCACCATATGCTTCATGCCTGCAGCAGAATCTTCATACCTGGTTCGTGGACTTAAAAACCCCCTTCTTAGCTACAAGACCTCTAGATGAGTTGAGCCAGAGTGAAAAATGTTAGCTTTTATTCGTGAAATTCACAGATCAAATTCTCAGGGCTCCACTTGGAAGCTGCTAACCCTTAGGGAATCATGCGCTGTCTCCCCCGAAAGAAAGGTGGCAACAGGAAGATGCAGGAAATAGATACTGTGTGAATATCCTCCAGGTGAGTTTGGGCTTGTTAGAAGCCTTGAAGAACTAATGGTTCTTTCTCAGAACTAGAGCAAGTACAGCCAGCTGGATGATTGATTGGTCATCAGCTGAAACCGTAGAGGCACATTTGTCCACATAATAAAGCTCACATTGTACACGGAGCAGGTGTCCTAACTGAGACGTCCCCAAGACATCGGAAGGGAGAAAAGAGGAGAATGGTCAAAACTAAGTTCTGAAGCAGGACACATGATTATAATCCCGTTACTCTACAGGCTAAGGCAGGAGGATCATGACTTCAAGGCCAGCCTGGGCTACAGAGCAAGACCCCATCTGTCTTAGTTAGGGTTTCTATTGCTGTGAAGAGACACCATGACCACAGCAACTCTTATAAAGGAAAAACATTTAATTGAGGTAGCTTGCATTTTCGGAAGCTCAGTCCATTATCATCAAGGTGGGACATGGCAGCTTGCAGGCAGACATGGTGCTTGGAGAGGGAGCTGAGAGTTCTTCATCTTTCACAGGCAATAGGGAGTGGTCTGAGACACTGGATGCATATGACACTGGATGCATATATGTGACCTCAAAGCCCACCTCCACAGTGACACATTTCCTCCAACAAGGCCACACCTCCCGTTAGTGTCACTCCCTTTGGGGGGTCATTCTCTTTCAAGCCACCACACCATCTCAACAAACGAAGATGTGACTTGATTTCTCTGCCTTCCACGAGTATCAGAAAAGAGGTCATTGTCTTGATCAAGGTTCCGCATGTATAAATGGGGATATCAACACAGTGGGGCCACCTGTATCTGCAGATTCCACCTCTCAGAGGCAACCAAATGCGGACTGAAAATATCCTACATATAGAGATGGTCAGACTATCAGTGCTAGAAACCTCACTCAGTGCATGCAAAGCTTAGTCCCCAGCAATGCCAAAAAGATACCATTAAAAAAATCCATCCATACTGACTATGCACATGGGTCTTGTAACTGTTCCCTAAACAATACTGCATAACACCATTTGTATGGGCTTACATTGCATTCAATATTCTAAGTCATTTGAGTGCATGGGGGACACATGCAGGCTCTGTGCGAAGAGGATGGTGCCATTTCATAGAGGGACTTGAGCACTCACAGAATTTGGAATTCTTGAAACAGTGCCTGTGGGCCTTAAGGGATAACTGTATGTTATTAGGGGCTATGGGAAGGAAGGAAGAACTCATTTCTGCAATATTTTGTCTATTTGAAGGTCTTATATAAATATGAGATGTTACTGCTGCTTCTTTGGTCATTAGAGTTTGTGTAAGTGGAGGTTTGATGCATGATTTCAGTTAGTTATTGGGATGGGCCGCTTTATCTGTGGCCTTGGAGCCATTGATGCCTGAGGCCTCAGTCCTATCAGCATGGCAACAACATGACAACTCCTGTGGTCAGTGACTCTATGATGCTGGGCAACATCATCTTCTGTCTGGTCCTTACCCAAAGAGAGTGGAGAGGTACCAAAAGCTGAACAAAGACACGGGATGGCAGTGAATCCCAGCTCCACCCTGTGTCTCCCATGGATCCAGCTTCAAGTTATAGAGGTTTTTATTATTGTTGCTTTTTTTTGTAGCTAGCAGATTTTACTCTTGAGAGACAATAGGTCTTGTTGTAGTTTGGGTCTTAAATGTCCCCCTAAGGTTCATGCAATGAAGATTTTAGTCACAAACCCATGTTGCTTTGGTAGGGGAGGCAGTATAAATTTCCAGACATGAGGCCTGGTGGGAGGAAGTTAGGCCATTGGGAGTTTATCTTTAAAGGGGACATAGTGACTCTGGTTCCTTCCTCTGAGTTACTTTTCTAGTGCTGTGAGAAAAATACCATGTACAATAACATCTTTAGGGAGAAAGAGTTATTTTGACTTATTGTTCCAGAGGGATGCAGGTCCATCATGACAGGGCAGGCGTGATGGCCGAAGCAGGAAGCTAAGAGCTCATATCTTCAAACAGAAGCAAGAAGCATAGAGAAAGCTGGAAGGGGCATGAGGCTTTAAATATTCAAAGTCTGTTCCCAGTGATTCACTTCCCCTGGCAAAGATTCACTTCCTAAAGGTTCCACAGCCTCCCTGGACAAGGCCACTAGCTAAGGACCAAGTGTTCAAACATCTGACCCTACTGGGGATTGTGGTGGTTTGAAAGAGAACAGCCCCCCAAAGGGAGTGGCACTATTGGGAGGTGTGGCCTTGTTGGAGGAAGTGCATCACTGTGGGGGGCGGGCTTTGAGGTCTCTTTTGCTCAAGCTTCTCTCAGTGTGACAGTCAACTTCCTGTTGCAAGCTCCAGCACTATGTCTGCCTGCACAATGCCATGTTCCCTGTCACGATGATAATGGACTGAACCTCTGAAACAGTAAGCGAGCCACCTCAATGAAATGTTTTCTTTATAAGAGTGGCCATTGTTGCCGGGCGGTGGTGGCGCACGCCTTTAATCCCAGCACTCGGGAGGCAGAGCCAGGCGGATCTCTGTGAGTTCGAGGCCAGCCTGGGCTACCAAGTGAGTTCCAGGAAAGGCACAAAGCTACACAGAGAAACCCTGTCTCAAAAAAAAAAAAAAAAAAAAAAAGAGTGGCCCTCGTCATGGTGTCTCTTCGCAGCAATAGAAACCTAACTAAGACAGGGAAGTTCTCATTCAAACCACCACATCACATGCCCAGGCTCCCATAGTCTCGCAGTCATATCATAATGCAAAGTACATTCAGTCCAACTTCAAAAGTCCCCACAGTGTTTCTCAACACTGTTTGAAAGTTCGAAGTCCAAAATCTCTTCAGAGACTCAAGGCAATCTTTTAATCATAATCCCTTGTAAAATAAAATTAAAGAAATTACATACTTCCAACATACAGTGGCATAAAATACATATTACCATTCCAAAAGGAATGGGAGCACAGTGGGGAAATGCTGGACTAAAGCAAAACTGAAAATAAGCAGAACAAACTCCAAACCCTGTAGCTCCATGTCTAGTGTCCGTGTCTAATGACGGCACCCTTCCAGCCTCTCAGATTGCAACTCCTCTCTCTCTCTCTCTCTCTCTCTCTCTCTCTCTCTCTC
>CABHPP010118594.1:10604-33925 GCA_902168425.1 Peromyscus attwateri
ACACACACACACACACACACACACACACACACACACACACACACACAAAAACCCACCTACCCTCTACCTTTGGTGATGCATGTCTAGTTTTTCAGATTTGTATACAAGGAGTTCATCAGCTCCATGTTTCCGGGGAGAAGACCACCTGTGACAGGCACAGCGTTCACATTAGGAGCAGGAACACCTGGTCAAGGCCCAACAAGATGCAATTGGAAGAGATGTGGTTTGTGGAACAAGCCAAGTACGAAGGATAACCACTACAGGACCTCACTTCTGTCTGTCAATGGAAAGGAAATGAGCCCACAGAAGCAGAGAGTGGAGGGGTCAATGCTGGCCAAAGTGGCCAGGCTCTTGGGTAAACACTGGACAGTGTGGTGAGGAAGTTATTGAATGTTACAAGAATGGTGAAGACACACTAACAGAAAGCTTCTGGTCAGGAGAATGGAGTCCTTGGCTTGTGTGGAGATGTAACATTCCTGGTGGGCATCAATCACCTGGCCAAGGAACTACCCCTAGGAAGGTAGACTCATCTTAAAACTTGCAAAAGAGACCGGTAGAATAAGTAGCCATTTAATGAGATAATATACTTTTTCTTCCAGGATTTCTACTCCTGCACAGTCTCTTACAAGTGCTCAGCCATGCTGGTTGGAAGTCAGCCTGTTTCTCTGAATTACTCAGCAAAGGGCAGCTCTCCATTTCCCTCTCTTTAATCTCTTCCCAAGCACGCTTTCCCTAACATGTTGGGCTTTGGTCATTCTCTGAAGCACCCCATTGTTCCCCACCATGTGGCTGCCTGCCTCTTCTCCATTCTCCTCTTCAGGGTAGCTGTTCTGATTTACAGATGCCCTGCCCTGGGAGTTTTTCTTTAAAACGCTAATAAAATTGTCTTCAAGCTTCCATTTGAGTCTATTCTGAAATTCTATTATAATGAAACTAAGAAACAAGATGGAACCCCAACTTCCATGAAGGGAACACCTCCAAATACCAGTAACATGTCCATCTATCACATACATGGAACTGGTGAGAATAGATCTTAAGTTGTTAACTGTAGGAGGATTTTTCTGTCCTGCCAGCCGCTCCCAAATAACCACATAGAGACTTCTCATTAATTATGAAAGCTCCACCAATGGCTTAGGCTTTTTAAACTAGCTCTTATAACTTAAATTAACCCATTTCTATTAATTTACTTTATTACCTTTACTCTGTATTGCCCATACTACTTTCCTGCTTCTTCCATGTCTGGCTGCAGACTCCCTTCTTCTTCCCAGAATTCTCTCTGCCCTGAAAATCCTCCCTAATTATTGGCCATTTAGCTTTTTATTAAACCAATCAGAGTGACACATATTCACAGTGTACAAAAAGATTATTCCACAACATTCTCCCCTTTTTGTCTAAAGAAAAAGGAAAGGTTTTAACTCTAACATATTAAAACTATATCCAATAAGAACAATTATCAGGGAAGAATCACATTCACAATGTCCAGTCCATTTATATTTGGAGAAAATACTCCATTATTTAATCTATCTTGACGAGTTGAAAGCTCAGTGCCTAATTTACCCTCTATCATAACTAAGAAAAACTACAACTATAACAATCTAATCTCTGAGTCTAAAGCTCTATGCTTTTTACCCTCTATCATAACTAAGGAAAAGTACAACTATAACAATCTAGTCTTCAACTCTATTAAAGACCCCAGAAGGATATAATATTACCGGAATAAACAGTAAGTGTAGTGCAAGCCACTTCCAAACCTATAGAAATGACAGACATCTGGCTGCTTGGACAGTCACTCAAGGTTCCTCTGCAATGTTGGGGCATCCAGTCTTTGGTCCACAGGCCTAGAATATCGGGCAAACTGTTCTATGAAGCAAAAATTTTTGAAGGACTGTCCCACCTTATCTTGGCAAAGTTTAACAGTCTTTTTCCTTTGTGTCCTGCCTGTCCAGCTTGTACAGCACACTGTCAGCAGTCAAGACAAGTGCAGTTTCTTGCCCAAATGGCTAGTTTTGGCACATTGGAAACAAACTCCATATGGCGTTTCTTCGATGCCCATCATCTTCTCTGAAGTAAATTGATGCTGCCAGAAGCAGACATGTCTCATTGTCATGAAAAGTCCTATGTTAACAACACATTTAAAATGCCATATTCTGTAGGTCTTTGAAGTGTTTGAAGATCACCTATCTATCTAGAAATATATTTCTGACCTTGAAAATATATCTAACATGACTATAAGTTTGATTGTAATAGGTGACTAACTACTAACCTGTATTTTGTCATCAAAGCTTGCTTCCTACTGTAAAGTCTCAGCAAAGTCAGCTCCGTGCTTGGCTAACCTCCAATCGAGCTGGAATAGGGAAAACCAACTTACATTTTAGACAGTGGACGCAGGGAAAGAAGGTTCACAGCCTGGTTCTGAGTCAGAATCCTCTTCTTGATGAGGAAGGGGAGAGTGCAGAGAGCAGGGCCACCACTCCACCCTGCATTCCCAGCTTGTACAGGCTGCAGTGCTTGGCTCTGCTGCAGCTACTTTGTAATCATGAAATGAAAGCCAGGACTTTTGCCCCCACTTCGTAGTCAAACATACCTCTGGCTGCCTCAGGGTTTCTGAATATGTGAAAAAATTAAATAGAATCCCAGATCTTTTTCCAACTATCTTTCAGTATGAATTTAGAGCTCACAGCTCATAGTCACTGAAATGATACAGAAAATTGACCTAAGGCAGGTTGACTTATTACAGGATGACTGAAGAGGAGGAGGGCAACTAAGTTTTAAAACAAGCCTAAGGATTCCGAATTCTTTCTTCTTTTGAAATCTGCCATATGCGCTGACCTCAGGACTAAGCAAATACCATAAACTTTCAAGCGTTGGACAGAATGGAAAGCTGACTAATAAATCCTAGGCCAAGGATCACCTGGAGGTAAGAAGGCTGCCTGAGGCTGCAGGAAGATGGCCTTTTTAGGAAAGAAGGGAGCTGAGCCACTGTAGGAGCCAAGGCAGGAAAACGCACCTGTGGCCTGGCCACAGGGGTCCTAAAAGTCCACTTTCCTACCACACCTGGGCCTATGAGAGCACAGAAATCAGAGAATTCCCCCAGTGCTTGGGAGGCCCATAATATTGAGATTATCAAGGAATAGAGTGAGATTCCCACATTGCAGAATGTATTTTCTTTTCTTGACAGAAAAAAAGAAAAAGAAAACTGAAAAGCCCCGTTAGTCCCCTCCCTCCTTGTATGGGACATGCCAATATACCAATAAAGAGGCAAACATAAAGAGGGTCCTTGAAAACACCTCCAGAGTAGCCAGCTCCAGGTCTTTGAAGGTGGCAAAGGGAGAGAAGTATTTTGCTAAAATACTAATTTAAAGAACAAATCAACATTTATTATGCCCTTCATTATGTTTTAAAATTGCACAACTATAAATCACTGGGCCGTGGGTTATTCAAGGGCAGAGTTACCCAGCTTGGCTCTGTGGAAGGTTAGAAGAATGCTAGGGTGTGCTTTCTCTGCTTATAATTTATAACTCTACAACAGGACCCTGGTGTTGCAGGCCCATCCATTAGCAGGATAGCCACACATCTGTTAAGACTCGCTACAATGGCTGCCTTTTCATGGCCACAGGAAGAGAAACCCAATCCTTCCAGAAGATCGACAAACTCAAGCCATTTTTTTTTTAATGTGAACTGATTTGAAAACACAGTTCCCTAAAACATCTGCTAAGCTCTTGTTACCCTAACACATGATATTCTTTCCTACTGTTACCTGCCAACACAAATATTTGGTTGCTTCAAACACCCTTAGAGGCACGTGACTGTGCTCGACTTGAAATTTACATGCTGATCCACAGAGGGCCTGCTTGGCCCTGGAACCTCTGGCGGAGAATGTTGTTTACCAGAGTTTAAAACTTACGTGGAAAAAAGAGAAGGAAGGGGGTCAAAGAAGTGCTGTCAAATGTTTTAAAGAGGAAACGTAACAACACAATCAAGCACACATGGCAGAGGCACTATGATGTGTTTGACCAAGGAAATGGAGCAGGGAGGAGTTGGCGAAGGTGCTGGGGGCTAGAATGGCATTTTCTTCAACAGGCTGGGTAAGCTCTCTGTGCTTGTCTTGGGTCAGACAGAGGTCATTCTGACCCTGCAGAAGGGTCGTGTGGGAAAAATGAACATGCAGATGCAGACATTGTGATGTCAGGTGGGAGCCGCCAAGGTGCCCGTTAACTGGGATTAAGTCAGTGAGGACTGCAAAGCCCTCACACAAGATAGCACACACCAATAGCCAAAACCACCCTAGAAAATCTCTTATGCCGTTAGATAACAGCACAGGTCAGGTTGTGTGAATTATGATGCCATGAATTAATACGCACATATAACTATATTATGTATGCTAACATACAGTACACACTAACACACACACACACACACACACATAAAACACAACTTAAAAACAGAATTTGACATGAAGTGTCCACATGATATGACTTCATCATGCAAACACTCTCAGCAAACTTTGGTTTCCTTTAAGACACTTCAAGAACTGGTACTCGAAAAAAATATTGGCTTAAACAACATTTAAAACAGCATATTTCCATTTTACCTATTCTTTTTATTTTATCATAAATTGAAAGAGGAATAAGGACCTCTTTTCCAAAAGCCCTAGGACATCTGACCTGTGGCCCTCAAGAGGAAGAGGGTGGCAGAGATGTGGCTTTGCCAGTAGGGGGCACTGTGCTAGGACTTCTTCCCTGTGAGTTTCTCATTAGTGATTATTATACTGCAGGAGGCCCAAATGCAAAAATTAATTAATTTCAAAGTGATAATGCATTTACAGCAACAATTAGAAACGTATAACTGTAAAAGGGCAACATTTAAAAGACATATTACATTTAATAAAGTTGCACAAGAGCATCCAATTGTAAAATTACTGATCTGCAACAATAGTCCTTAAAGAGCCACTTAAAATAGCCTGACTCCATGAAGGGTGACCTAATTACGGTAACTAAAATCACCATAGTCACAGCGAGTCACAGCAAATAAAGAAGGGACGTTGATATTAAAACACTGCTGTTTAATGCTTATGGGAGCTAGCTGCAGCGGAGAAGGGGAGGCTGGGCTTCAGAGCGCCAGGCAGGGTGGTATTTTTTCTTCCCTGGGCCTTGCACAGTGGAGAGTATACTCAAGCTAGGCCTATGTCACAGGGAAAAATGCTTTCGTTAGGGCAAAATGGAGAAGGGACTTTGAAGCATAAATGGAACCCTAGCTGTCTCTTCCCAGAGTCACCTTGGCACCAAGCTGCTTGGCTGTCATTTAGGAATCCACCCTGTACCTGGGATGGGAGCTCTGGTACACAGCCTGTGTGTTAATACACAGCTCCTTGAAAATGGCAGAAGTGCATCCGTTGTACAAGTAACAAACACCTTATCTCAATGGAGGCAACAGGAGGTATGTGAGGAAGACAGCACGAGAGAGTGACCCTTGTGGTCAGTGAGATCTGTCCCACTGGGGACACGACCCATCCCCGCTTTACCCAGTCCTGCTTCTTCCTTTTCTTGCTGCAGAGTCCTGAATGCTTGCAGTGGAGCAGAGACTGATGAGTGTGACCAGCAAATACTGCATCCATCCTCCCTCCTCCCAAGCTTCCTCCTCCCAACCTCCCTCCTCCCTCTTCCCAACCTCCCTCCTCCTCAGCTTCCTCTTCTCTCCTCCCTCTTCCTAAGCTCCATCCTCCCTCCTTAGGAACTCAGCAATAGGGAACTCAATGCTAAAGTACCGCCAGCCATCTAGACAGGTTACTATTATTACAGAAAACCTAAATGTGGCTACATGTTCCACGATCTTGCTAATCTCTACACTTAAGCTTATAAATCCAGCACTCAGAAGGGGAAGACAGAAGGACTTCCATTAGTTTGAGGCCAGTTTAGGGACATAATACATACCAAGCCAGCCAGGGCTACATAGTGAGAACCTGTTTCAAAAATGACTATACACACACAAAGAAAAGGAGTCAACCCTAACAGCTAAAGTGCACTTATGAGCTATCAAAGGTGCTGTTTCCTAATCACTTGATAGGAGAATGGAAAGTCCTAGCCACTGTGACCTCCTAGAGACCAGATAGGTAGATGTGAGGCCACCACCCCAGGTTCTCCTGTGTGATCTTCCTGTCTTGCCAGTTATCTTACTCCTGGACTGTTTGAGAGAGGAGCAGAGCCATAAACCTCCCCTGTACCCGCCACCAGACTCCCTCTTTGTCATGACTAAAATTATAATAGTCACAGAAAATAGAATTATCTGATTTATTATAATTTTTAGCCTCATAACCCTTGTTATATCTATTACCCACAACTGAGGTATAAAGAAGAACTTTCTAGACACAGGTATTGCTTGCAGAACCAAGAATAACTTGAGGTCATGGAAACATGAGGTTATGTACACAGCACACTGTACATAATATGGCCACCACAAGACACATGTGTCTATTTAAACTGAAATCAAACAAAATTCAGAATGTCCTCAGTTGTACTGCCCATGTCAAGGTCTCAATGGCCACAAGCAGCCAATGGACAGATGGTGACCACTAGATAAATCCTATGCCCGTGATTTGAGGTATGATGCTCATTCTTATCAATGCTCAGGACATCTCTTTGGGATGTAGGAGGCAACTTCCCTAAGTTGTCCTGATGCCCAGAGAACACAATGGGTCTTGATGGGAGGAATGCCAAGGGGAGCCGGTTGGTCTACTGTGCTAGGCAGCCACTAACCTCCCTTGCCACCACCAGAAGGGTAGCTAGTCTAATCCAAAGGTCCAAGTGTGTGTGCGAGAGAGAATAACTTCTATCATTTAAAGACAGCATCAGTAGCTGCACCATGGCTATACCAATTCAAAAGAAATTATTTTTATTATTTATCCCATGCGCGCATGTGTGGAACATACATGTGTGGTGCACACATCCATGTGTGCATGTGTGTAAGTCAGAGGTAGATGTTGGGTTCTTCCTTTGACACCCTCTACTGCATCATTCATTCATTCATTCATTCATTTATTTATTTATTTATTTATTTATTTATTTATTTAGAGACAGGGTTTCTCACTGTACTGGGGGTTACAAATGTACAAATCCATTCCCAGCTCTCATCTGCCCACTGGGGATCTGAATACAGTTCTTAAGACTTATGCAGAAGGCACTTATCCCACTTAAGTCATCTCCCTGGCCCTAAAAGAAACACATTTTTTAAAGCCTGAGGCTTGGAAAAGCAACTGAGCAAATGTGCTATGTAATATACACCTTTTTCATTCAAGTCACTTAGGGTTAATGAATTCACGGAAGAGGTTTTTACACACCATTGATAAACAACCATTTTACAAAAATGTAAAATCTTCACATTCAGCTTTGTGAACACTCCAATTCTAACCACAGCAGTGTGATTCACCCAAAAGATTTGTCTTCAGGGATATGAAGGATAACCACATTCTGGCCACAAAGCCTTCTCCAGGAAAGAGCTACCCCCAAACCTCCATTATAAGAAGCATCTAGAACATCCGATACAAAATCCACTGAACTCAAAAGAGCTTCACCCCCTAATGCTTCCTAATCCACATTTCCCACTAACACAAAGCACATACAGCAAGTGCCATTTTCCACAAAGTATACTTTCAAAGTTTGTGAATCAAAACAGAAATCACATTGAGAGGAAATAGACGATTGTTGTGCTCCTCACCCCAAACCTTCAAGATTTTCAGGTGTTTTCTACCTAATACTGAAAACCAACATCCTTATCCAAGCCTCCAGGACTCTGGTATAGCAGTAATCTACCTAATCTAAAGGTGGTACCGACATGATGCTGTTATACTCAATACCAGCCCCATGACAGCAGACTACAATGAGACCACAAGTAGACGCCCAGGTCTGGGTTTGTAGTCCTTTTTGTGAAGCTGACTGAAGGCACCTGGGAGGTACCAGCAGCCATCCACTTACCATGGACTTGGTGAATGGCCTGGCCAAGGTGAACAGCAGCGTGTACACCCATGAGTTTCGATGGAGGGATGAGAACATCATGTTTCCAGGGTGCACTGCATTCGATGTGACCCCTCGTGGAGAGAGGCGACGGTGCAGCTCACTGGAGAAGAGGAGATTACAGAGCTTGGATCTGTTATAAGCCAGCATGGCCCAGTAGTCACTCTGCGATGGAGACAGGCGGCTGAGGTCAAGTTTCCCTGAGGAATCATTAATATCTGTAAATCTGAAAAACAGAAAGCATGGCATAGAACACAGAAGACATGGCTTCTCACAGGGCTTTGGATTTTGATTTGAAATCTGAACAAACTGTGGAGATTTCATCTAGCATATCTCACCACCATGACCCTTAAAAACAGAAGATGGAGACTTACCACACTGCCAAGTATTTGATCCAAAGAGGAAGCTTAAGTCTATACCCAACAGTGTAGTACTCCAAATAAAGCCAAGGTCCCCTGTGCCTCAATCAAGTCTTAATCACAACATTCAGAAAGTTCAGGCAGGCAGGAGAATCATTCTGAGCTTGGGGCTAGCCTGGGCTATAGTGAGTTCAAGACTAGACTGAGTTCCCAATCTCAAAAAGAAAAAAGAAAAATTCTCTCTCTCTCTCTCTCTCTCTCTCTCTCTCTCTCTCTCTCTCTCTGTATGTGTGTGTGTGCACGTGTGCCTCCAGATCTTCAACCACAAGTTCAAGGATAATTAAATGGAAACAAGCCTTAGATAAAAGGTAGCTGCATTAGGAAAGCAGTATCACATTCCTAACCTTTGGCAGAGTTTCCCTGGGTTATTTTAGCCAAATGCATGAGTCTTGTGTATTTTCATTTGAGCATTCAGTTAATACAGATAAGCTGTCTTGCCTCCAAGACTCTTTTCCAGATTAAAAATTAATGATCATAAAAGGGTTGTAACCTTGGTGAGGTGCCATCAAAAGTCTTTTACATTTAAAAAATAAATAAACAAAGCCAAAAACAAGTTCTGGCCAAGTCTACTGTTTTTAAGTATGCCCATGGCATGGGCACACACAAATCAAAGTAACTAGTTGATGTTTTATAATAGAGTCTGACAGAGCCGTTAAACACCAACTGTTTGCTTCCTTCATACCTGCCTCTTTGTCAAATAAGGAAGCGATTGCCTTAAAAAAATGGATCATAAGAAACAACCTAAAAGAATGTTCTAGACAATATCCGATTTGTTTAAGGACTCTCCATACTTGGTTTCATTATGTCAACTTTGGGCATTGTATAGTATCCTGCTTAGGCTTACTACTGCTGTGATGAAACACCATGACCAAAAACAACTTGGGGAGGAAAGGGTTTATTTGGCTTACACTTCTACATTGCTGTTCATCATCAAAGGAAGTCAGAATAGGAACTCAAGCAGGGCAGGAACCTAGAGGCAGGAGCTGATGCAGAGCCATGGAGGAGTGATACTTACTGGCTTGCTCTATAAGGATTGCTCAGCCTGCTTTCTTATAAAACCCAGGACCACAGACCAGGGATGGCACCACAATGGGCTGGGCCCTCGCTCATCAATCACTAATTAAGAAAATGCTCTACAGTCTTGCCAAAGCCTAATCTTACAGAGGCATTTTCTCTCCCTCCTATCAGATGACTTTAGCTTATGTCAAGTTGACATAAAACTATCTAGCACAATTGACTCCTTGTCAGCTTGACACACAAACACATCACTGTTAAGCTACAACCTCTCCTTTCTCTTTCATCCCCAAGAACTCACATTAAAATTCCTAAATAACTCTAAAAGTCCCACAGTTTTTATAAGTTCAAACACTTTAAAATTTAGTCTTTTCAAACATTCAAAAATCTCTTTAAAAATTCAGTCTTTCAACTGTGGCTCCTGTAAAATCAAAAATAAGTTAAATAATTCCTTATTTCAAGAGGGAAGAACCAGGGCATAGTCACAATCTGAACAAAGCAAAACCAAACTCCAACCATGTAAATAACTCAAGGTCCAATATCTGGGATTCACTCATGATCTTCTGGGCTCCTCTGAGTGACTTGGGTCACTTCTTTGGCTCCACCCTCTTCAACACCATACAGCTTGTCGTCTAGGTTCTGGCTGCTGTTCCTGGTAGTCATCCCATGGTACTGACACCTCCAAAATGCTGGGGTCTTCTGCTGCAACTGGGCTGCACTTTCACCAATAGCCTCTCCTGAGCTCTCTTCATAGAGCCAAGCCTCGACTTCTCTGCATGGCCCCTTAGTCCTCGGCCTTCAAATGCTACTGAGGCTTCACCTTCAACAATGGCCTCTCCTGGATTTTCACAGTGCCAAGCCTCCGCTGCTCTCCATGACCCCTTCATGCCTTCAAAACCAGCAACACCTGGGTGACTCTTACACTACCAAGTTCAGCTGCCAACAGGGGTACCTTGGCCACATCTGGAACACAGCTCCTGTGTGCTGACTCCGAGGAAACACTTCCCAGATTTCACCTCAGCGATGCTGGTCTCTTCTTAATCAGTGTCAGTTCCTCAGCTTCAGCTGATAAGCATCAACAGTCCCAGTAAAGCAAAGGTTCCAGTTCAGCCATGTTGGTCTCTTCTTAATCACAGTTGACTTTTCAGCTCTAGCTAATCAAAACTACAGAATCTCAATTCAAAATATAAAATATGCCCTGGCCCCAATGGTCTTTAAGTAACTCTTAAGCTTCCCTCTAAAACTTCATAAGCAAGGCTTCTACCAACTGCCTTTCTCTCAACACTCTTTTCTTCCAAGCTACCACAGAACAACTCACCAAGCACTGAATACTTCAATGGCTTTTCTTGTCTGAAGTTTCAAAGTCCTTCTACAAACCTCCCCATAACAACATTGTCAGGTCTGTTACAGCAATACCCCACTTCTGTTATCAATTTCTGTTCTACTTAGGGTTACTAGTGCTGTGATGAAACACCACGACCAAAGGAACTTGGGGAGGAAAGGGTTTATTTGGCTTATGCTTCAGCATCACTGATTATCATCAAAGAAGTCAGGAAAGGAACTCAAACAGGGTGAGAACCTGGAGGTAGGAGCTGATGCAGAATCCATGAAGAAGTGATGCTCACTCTTGCTCCACATGGCTTACTCAGCCTGCTTTCTTACAGAACCCAGGACCATTAGCCCAGAGATGGCCCCACCCACAATGGACTAGGCATTCCTACATCAATTACTAGTTAAGAAAATGCCCTACAGGCTTTCCTGCCTACAGCCTGCTCTTATGGAGGCTGAGGCTCCCTCCCTCTTCTCTGATGATTCAAGCTTGTGTCACGTTGACATAAAAACTAGCCAGCACACATAGTAAGGGAACAAGATAAGAATGTTGCAAAAAGTGACTATAGAAAACAAAGTACTAATGGCAAAGGATCATCAAGAACAAACCTTGTTCCTTGGAAGGAACAGTTCAGGATGTGTCAAAACTAAGAAAAACATCACAGAGTGGCTGTGTCAGTTCCTTTTTGTTATTGTGATAAAACACCATGACCAGGGCAACTTACAGAAGAAAGAGTTTCCTGGCTTTACAGTTCCAGATAGTGAGAGCCCATGATGGCGGCGTGAAGGCATGGCAGCAGGAGCAGGAAGCCATGGGCACACATCTTGAACCACAAGCATGGAGCTGAAAGAACAGACTCAAGATGGTCCTTGTTCTTAAACTCTTAGAGCTCCCTCCCAGGGACACACTTACTTCAGCAAGGCCACACCTTGGAAACCTACCCAAACACTGCTACCACCTGGGGTACAAGTATTCAAATGTCCCAGACAATAGAGAACATTTCTCATTCAAACCACCACAACAGGTGACAGTCATGTTAACAGAATGCATTAAATACCCGTCTCCCAGGACTCAGTGACATTCACTTCAGATGCTGAATGTTGCAACTGAGAAATCAGCAAAGCTAACGTCACCAAGGGAAGGAGAGTGACACCTTGCAGCCAACTGTCGGTTTCCTGTCTCCATGTTCTGAAGCTGGAAGACCCCAGACTTGCAGCTTAACTATCCAAGGCAAAAGAACATAGCAAGAGATGTGAAAGTTTCACGGTCCTTGTTCTGATAGAAGAAATGACTACCAGTGGCGGCAAGGGCAGGCAGGTGCCCTACAAGGAGGACAAGAATCAAGCTCCATGATGACTGCCCCATGGGCACTCATACAGGTATAAAGGCTGGGTGGAATTTTCAGAGTCTTCAGCTTGTGTGTCATATACGTGCACAGATTTAACATCTACTGAACCTTCCATACCATGTAACAACTCTGAAAAAGAGGAATGGATGCACTCTTGGATGTCCTGGGGTTCAGGAGTGTGAGGTTTGATTCAATATTGGTGGCACTGGAATCAGCCATGGAGCCTACCTGTTGATGGCCTTTGTGAGGGTGATTTATGCTGAACATATACATTTGATTATCTTTCCCATAGTCCTGCCCTAGTAGTTCAATGTTGGATTACAAGCTATTTTGATTCTGGTTTATGCTTTCTTTACAGTAGACTTACACCATCATAGTGAACTAAAAAAAAAAAAAAAAATGTTCAGGGAAAGTGACATTATTTTTCAACTTGATTTCAATATAGCAATGAGGTGTTACAGAAGGGTGGTCACAGAAGGGGCTACTGAGTTGCAAACCCAGAGATCTGAGGTCTGAGACATGAGCTGGAAATGCTACTGTTGAGAGAAGAAAAGGGTATTGAGCACACACAAATACCTGAAAGGTATGGAATAAATATGGCACCCTTCAGTGATCTCCTCAATGCTTTTTCCTCTTCTTGCTCCTAGACAATTTCCCTAGCCTAGGGACACTTCTTCCAGGAAGCTCTCCCAGCTTGATGCTACAATGATTTCTTGGTGGTAAGACAGATAGATTGAAAAAGTCCAGCAAAGAGATTGAAACAGATGTTTCCATGATAACTCAGTATCCACTCTGCAGGATCAACTCTGTGACATTACTCCCAGTGTTTGGGGACAGCACTGTCCCTCCAAGATCAGTAGCAAAGCTAGCAAAGCCATCTTTGGGTCCTACCTGTCTACTACCCCTCTGGCATTAACACCGACTGCTAGTCATTTGTCCACCTGGTTCAAATGCTAGGCTGGGAATTCTTGGTGAGCAGTGTCAGGATTAACATAGAAACCTAATCCAGGATTTTACAACTGAAGGCTAGTCATGAGGTTAAAACTCAGAGCTTATGTCAAAAAAATCTGGTGCCAAGTCTCGCATGAAAGGTAACATTGACCCGGAAGGTCACTCTCTCAAAGTTCTTGGTATCACATTTACAGGTAGTGTCTCCTGGTGTTAGGATGAGCCCCTGACTTCATGACTGGGGAACACTGGGCAGATTAAACTTATCTATATTATCTATTGCTTCTTTAGTGATGAGGATGGAACTCCAGGCCATGTGGACCCCAGACTCCTGAAGGTCTCACTAATTTATGCTGTCAGTCCCTACAGAAGTGGGAAGGGTGGGCAGAGTTCTGGTCCATCCACAGAAAAGTGAGTGAGGATCTGGCAATGTGACCCATTGGTCTGGCTACTCAGGAGGCAGCAAGGCAGCTCTTCGAGGATGCCTGCTCTGTCTTCAAGTTGAAAGTCTGGCAAAGCCAATGAAGGTCTGAGAAGTGTCCCTGAAGTCCACAGAGAGGCTGGCTGACATCCGCTCTCCAGACACTGACTGGCCCCATGACCCTCTGTCTTCTTTCTTTACATATGTCTCTGTTAAAGCTGAAACAATGTTTAATTCCAAAAATAAAATAATGAGAATAGACTCACATAGAAAACATATTGTGTTCAAGTGGTAAAAATGAACTTGCAAGGGAAATTCTGTGTGTGTGTAACTGTATGTGTGTGGTTGTGTGTTTGTGATAAGATGTGCATGCCCCTGTGTGTGACTGTGTGACTGTACATTTCTGGTGGGGTACGGTACATTTGTCTATGATTGTGTATGATTATATGTGACCAGGATGTCTGTCTGTGACTATGTATGGTTTCCTGTGGTTGCGTGCGTACTGCACGCATGTGATTCTGTATATGAGAGTATGTGTGGTTGTATGACTACGTGAGACTGTGGGTGTGATTATATAACTTTGTGGTTTATGTGGGTTTTTTTCTGGTTGTACTCACTTTTATGTGTGTTTATGTGTCTGAGAGTCTACATAGGTGAGGCTGTGTTGGGGTATGATTGTATGAGTGACTATGTGTGATTGTATGTGGTTGTTTGTGTGGCTGTATGTGTATGATTATGTGTATGAGATGCTACACGTGTGAGATTGTGGGGGTGACTAAGTGTGTGACTCTGGGGCTGGTTGTGTGGGGTTGTATGTGTGACTGCATGTGTGTAACTGTATGTGTGTGACTGTGTCTCCGACTACATATCTGTCTGTTTCTTCCTACTGCCGAGGCTGTTTAGAGCTGCGCAGCTAGCACTCTGCTCCTTTCATTCTATTTTAATTGTTATCTGAAAAATTCTCACAGTGAGGAAGCCAACTTCCCATTTCATTATGATATATTTGAGACAGGCAGGAACTCAATCCACGTGCTCAGACTCCAGCTAAGTAAGTAAAACACAGTGAAGATAGAGAGTGGTTAATAAATAATTCGCCCGAGGGCATCCAGTATAATATTTTCTGCAAACATAAGACTTTATTTTTCCCCTAACAGGGGGTCTTGACTCCAACGAAGAGATTCCGCCAAGGTTTATGGAGGTAATTAGATATCAACACTCGCATTTTACAGTTTGGTTCCGGCTCTGGGTCCTTTAGTAGTGAGCCAGCACTGTCTGCGTGCCTGGCACCCATGCTTGCTCTCTGGAGCTCAGGAATGCCACGAAAGAGTAATAAACAGTTCAGCTTGTAGAAATTAATATGTTGTAAGAATGTTAATAAGAAGAAAGTGGACAAGAGGAGCCAGTCGGCACACGGACGCAGGCCTTCCACCCATCAGTTAGGCCTTGCTAGAAACGACAAAACATTCAGGCGGCCAAGGTCTTTCCTTCCAAACTCATCTTTAAAATGAAATGAGGACTTGGATCTCCAAGTAAGCAGGCATTACCCTGTGGTTACAGTGAGAACAAAGGCGTCCCAGGAAACGGCATCGGAGACAGAGCTTTACTGACGGAGTGAGCAGCTGACACCTCCACACTGTCTCCCATTAAATACCAGCTCATTTAAACATATCCCGTGGTGCCCTCCACATCTGGTAAGCGATTGGGGCTGGCAGATTTATTTCTACAGCTTTCTCTCCTGCCTGCCCCCACGGTAGCCTCCCTCACTGCTTTGCGGGGCCACTCCCCTTCTTTCACAAACCTGGTGTGATTTGCAAAGATAAGCCTAGCCAGATTTTGTTACTACCTAATTACTAGATGTTTCACGTCTTCTTGAACAGGGGAGGATTATTACCCACAGTTCCCTTTCATTGCAGCCATCATAAATTTAAAATGGCAAGAGTAAATCTGTCTGCAGTGTGTCACTTACACCATAAGCCCCTGTGTTTGGGAGTGATAAAGGGTTCAAGCTAACCCTTGGCTGGTCTCGCTCTTCAAAGTCCCAGGGGTTACATTTTATGGAAGTATGATTAAAAAAAAAATAAGCTGCATCCTGGGTCACCAAAACATTTCAGGACTTAAGGTGGAGAAGAAGAGGAAGAAAACAGTCCTTGGCACATTATTTATTTATTTATTTATTTATTTATTCTTAGCCACTTTGCTAAGGAGGCAAAGCCCAGCCCCCCAACCCCCCATCCCAACAGTCCCCAACACCAGGAACATTGGGAAGAGAATTCTCCCTAACAAGCTGTAAATCTTGCCTCGACAGCCCAGAAAACCCTTTGTCTTTTCTCAGCACTTCTTTTAGAAACAGTTAGTTGTTTATCCAACTCCAGCACAAATATGTTGAAAACACCACGATGTTTTCAGATGTCTTTTTCGTCGATTGAATAGTCTAATGACAATCAGAAAGAAACGCCATCTGATGTGTAAATTGAAATTCTAACCGAAAGAGGCATGGCCAGATTTCCAATACACGCTAACTACAGTCCTTCCCTTTCTGCAATTACACTGCTAATGTCTGCATTGAATTCCCTAATTTCTCATTATAAAACAATTGGATTTCATCTGCGGCCTTTAACTGCATTGTTTCCCCTGCTAGAATAACTGCGCTTTCCTCTCGGTGAGACTTTGAAGTTGTTGAATTACAAATCAATAAAGGTCATGCCATTCAGATTTAATCAATTATTATTCCATCTCTGAGTGAAATCAATGGGGAGCCTAAGGTATAATTGTAAAATCACTCTATATTACTCTAGACAGCCCCCCCCCAACAATTCCCCATGATCACACATCTAGAAAGATCTAGAAAAATTAATGAAGCCAGGTTGTGCACACTCATGTTTCTCATAGTGAGTCTACTCAAAATTAGTATTTTTGAGACTTATTGTGTATGTGTGTGTGTGTGTGTGTGTGTGTGTGTGTGTGTGTGTGTGTGTATGTAGTTAATGTTGTCTACAGAGACCAGAAGAGGGTGTTGAATCCTCTGTAGTTGGAGTCACAGGTGGCTATGAGTCACCTGACCTGGGGGCTAGGAACTGAGGCCCTCTCTCCAGCCTCAGATCAAAATTATTTTCAGTTGGAGACTTGGAGAGAATTTCAGAGGGTGTAAACAGAGGGACAAGTGGAAAATATCAAATTAAATTCAAACCCACCTGTGGGACTCAGAAGAGACCACGATGACACGGGCAGGGGCTGAGCGACACAAAACATCCTGCAGGAGTTGGACAAGGTAGAAGTGTCCCAGGTGGTTCACCTGAAAGGTCGTCTCCAGGCCATCTTTCGTGAGGCTCCAGGGTAGAGCAAAAGTCCCCGCATTACACACAAGCACATGAAGAGATCTACACAATGAAATAGACAACATCAGGTACAAATTGATGGTCTAAAACTAGGTACTATCCATGTCCACTTAGAAATAACCCATTTCTCAGAGTTTTCAAGATTCCATCCAGTGAGAGATGAGATATGCCAGGACGTTGCATCACTCCGAATGGGCCATCACCTCAGGGTGCAAGCAACAAGAGGTTCCCAGGACCCAAGACACCCATGAGAACCCACACCCACAGGGGGTAGATGATGATAAGGGTGGCTCACTGGAGTTGGAACACACAGTCTCTAGTTCACTCTGCTTTTTAATACAGACAATTAGTACCCCTTTTATGTTCAATCAAAATAGCCCACCAAATACACATGAGGAGCCTGCTCATTTCCTTTCTTTATGAAAACGGCCCACCACAAGAAAAGCTGACACTGGGTCCTAATGCTTAGTAGGTACTAAATAAGCCTATCAAGGGGAATATGTTCTGCTTACAGAGACAGTCAGATATTTGAATATATTCCTCTTAGGGCTGGAGGCATAACTCAGTAGAATGTTTGCCTAGCATATATTTAGACTTGGGTTTCATCCTCAGCGCCACATAAACCAAGCATGTATGCAACCCTAACACTCAGGAAGTGGAGGCAGGAGGATCAGGAATTCAATGTTATCTTTGACTACAAAATGAGTCCCAAGCTAGTCTTGAGCACATGAGAGCCTGTCTCATTGTGTGTATATGTGTGTGTGTATACACACATACATGTATCTTCCCTTTAGATTCAGATTAAATCTACCTGCTAGAAATGAGCCTGGGGACAAGTAAGAAGAGATGTGCTATAAATGCAATTTTAACAATGTAAGTAACCCTTTCATTTGATTGAAAGTCGTAAATCCTAATAAGTATATTTTACGAAAAAGTAATCCTAATGAACGGATACTACACAGTGACAGTTCTCCAAGGCTCTTTATTTGTAACTGAAACATAAAAGCAACAAATTAAACTGGGGAAATCATCCTGTGTAGTAGGCTGGATGCAAATGATATGAAGCCCACAGCACAAGAACAAGCAAATCCATTTTGTTTCAGAACCCATTATGAAGCAAAATATATATTATAGGATCACATACACATCAGCGGGGTAGGGGGAACCTGAGGGATAGATGGGCAAGCTGAGAAAAGCTAAGGATTGAGAACAACCTTAGGAAGCCAGGAGAATGATGAGGAGGCTCCCACTGCCACCCGAAAGGAGTCACTCTGTAGACACCTTGGCTGCAGACTTTCCCCTCCCAGAACCATGAAAGACAATGAATTTCTTGCTTTCAGTCACCCAGGTTATGATAATCTACCTTAGAAAATCAACAGTTTCCAAGACACTTACCTAAGGAAAGAGTCCAAGTGTGTACATAAAGATGAGGAATAATTACACAGATGAACAAAACTCATAAAATTAGTGATGAACCAGAAGCCACCCATGTGTGATCCTCAACAGAATAGATAAACACACAACATCGAATTGAGAGGCTCCCAGACCTTCCCAGGTGAACTGAAAAGGCAGGAAGCAAAGGCCAGCATGTGTGTCATACAGCTTTCTCCAAAACAGGGGAACGCCAACCCAGGTGTGGTGGCTCACACTTGTCCTCTCAGCACTGGGGAGACTGAGGCAGGTGCCAGTAGGGGCCACACCATGAACTCTAAGCCAACCTGGCATACAGAGGGCAATCCCGTCTCAAAAAACAAAACCAAGGCTGCCTGGATGGCTCAGTGGATAAAAATGTGTACCACCAACTCAGATGACATGACTCTGATCCCCAGGACCCACATGGTAGGAAGATAGAAGAGATTCCTGCAAGTTGTTCCCACCTCCACACACCAGCCTTGGCACACACCCACACACCCATATACACACACACCCATACACATCTGAGGGAATATACACAAATCAATTAATATATGTGATAACAGAAAATCCAAACAAAACCAAAAGCAAGAAAAATGGGGTATCTCCCTATGCAGTCACCAAGTAAGAAAATACAGAAAAACAATTAGTGCTGGGTATGGAGGAGGTGGTCAGATTCATGTTTTTCCTTCTAGGCTTTTATTATTTTTCCACTTTTTTTTTTAATCCTGAGATGTGATTCACATGTGGTATAATTCCGAGTTGAGTGCCCATCACCAATTCTAGCTTTACAGTAATTTTAAGTATAAAAAGAAACTCATTAGCTGTCACCAACTGTGTGGTACCTACCCCACCACACACACACACAACAAATACACTTTCCACTCTATAGACTTGTCTAACATTATCATCTCATGTAAGTAGGATGATACCTGGTCTCTTATGACTTCTTCTTGGACCTGGCATGATGTTCAGGGTTTCCTGCTATACCAGGAATGCCCTCCCTCCCATGCCTGAGGAATGCTCTGCTGCATGCACACACACAGCATCCCGTTTGTCCCTTCATCCTCTGATGGGCGTATGGGTTGCTTGCAGTGTTGGGCTAATGTGAAGATCGCTGCTATGGACATTGCTCTGCCAGTTCTTCTCGAGACGTGTCTGTTTATTTCTCTTAAGTACGCATTTACAAATGGAATGGCTGGCTCAGAATAATGCTGTGTTTAACTTCTGAGGAAGAAGCGAACTGCTGTCCAAAGTGGGACACGTCACCCACATCCTCGCCAGCTGTGCACTATGCACATCTGCATCCTTACGGCACGTTCACCGCCTTTCTCTTCTTTGTTTTTTTCTTTTGTTTTTAAAAGTATTTCTTTTATTTTTTGAGATTATAATAGAATTATAACATCTCCCCGCTTCGCTTTCCTCCCTCCAAACCCTATTATACACCTTTCCTTGCTCCTTTTTGAATTCATGGGTTCTTTTTTCATTGTTGTTACAAACACACACACACACACACACACACACACACACACACACATACACACACCCTAAATACACAAATACACCCTGTTCAGTCTGAGTCTCTATAATGTTACTTCTATGTACGTTTTCAGGGTTGACCATTTGGTACTGGATAACCAATTGTTGTGCTCTTCCCTGGAGAAGACCATTTCTCCCAATCTCAGCATTCCTTAGATGCTTGTAGTTCTTTGTGTAGGGCTGAGGCCTCATGGGCTTTCCCTCATCCATGTTAGCCCACATATTGCTGTTATCCTTGTTCAGCTCATGTTGGTGAGACTTTATGGATGTAGCTCTTAGAAACTCCTTTATCCACTGGCTCTTCCAATCTTTCTGTCCACAGTGATCCCTGCGTCACCCTAGTCAACATGAGTGATCACTTTCTTGTGGATTACATTTGCATTTCTCTTCTGGCTAAGGATACTGAGAATATTTTTATGTGTTCAGTGGTAGTTAGCATGTCTTCTTGGGAGAAATGTGTGTAGTAGAATATTTAAGGTGTGTTACTTTTGTTTATGTTGCATTTGTTTAACTTTGAGAAGCTGTTACTGTGCCTGTCTAAAACACCTGATGGTCTAATAAAGAACTGGCCAACAGCAAAGCAGGAGAAAGGATAGGCAGGGCCAACAGGCAGAGAGAATATATGGGGAAGAAATCTGGGAAGGAGAAAGAAGTAGCCAGAGAAGGAGAAGGACTTCAGGGGCCAGCCACCCAGCTACACAACCAGCAACAGAATAAGATTTACAGAAGTAAGAGAATGGGATAAGCCCAGAGGCAAAAGGTAGAGTGGATAATTTAAGATCAGGAAAGTTGGCAAGAAAGAAGCCAAGCTAAAGCCGGGCATTCATAATTAAGAATAAGCCTCCGTGTGTGATTTATTTGGGAGCTGGGTGGCGGGCCCCCAAAGGAGCCAAAAAAAAACCCCAACAAAAAATGTGTGTTCAGTTTCTATGCCCACTTTGGAGCTAGTAGTTTTATCTTCCTATCATTGAATTATGAAAGTTCTTTATATATGATAGATGAAACCCTTTCAAGATAAACAGTTATCAAATATCCCTCCCTCTCTGTAGGTTGTCTTTATGCCTTCTTGATGGTTTCATTTGCCACACAAAAGCTTTTAATTTTAGTGAACTCTCATTTTGTTTTATTTTGTTTTTAACTCTTCTTTTGTCCCTTATGCTCTTGAGATTGGACCAATAAAATCATTATCTATTCTAACGTCACAAAGATATTGTGATTCTATGTTTCCTTCTGGGACAAAGTAGTTTGGGTTTTTATATTTAGGTCACTGATTCCTCTTCAGCTAAGTTTGTATATGGTGCATGAAAGCAATTCAGCTTCATTCTTTTGTAGTGGATACCCAGTGGTTCTAGAACCATCTGTAGAAAAGACTATTATTTACCCCACTGAGTTACTCTGGCACCAGTGTTTGAAAAACTAGTCAGTCATGTAAGGGTTTAATTCTGGAACTCCAATTCTATTCAGTTCTCTACTGTCATGACACATTGTGTTTTTAATTAATGGGCAATGGGAGGCTTCCCACTTTGTTTCCATCCTTGGTTTGTCTAGTCAATGTCTTTTTCATTCTCATGTGAAGTTCAAGACCAAAATTTCTGTTTTGAAGGAAACTGAATCCACCCTGCAGATCAACCTGAGGGATGCTGGTACCTACACAGCATCACATCTTCCAATCCATGAACATGGGCTATTCATTTGAGTGTCTTTTAATTTATTCCAACAACGTTTTATACATTCAAAAGTCTAAGTTTTTCACATTTTGTTAAATTTATTTGTAAGTTTCAAAACTGCTTCTTGACCTTTTTTTCTGATGTTGCTGCAAGCAAAATGATTTTCCTCAGTTCGTTTTGGAAGTGCCGATGCTCCCAAAGAGAAATAAACTCATTTCTACACACTGAGCAGTCACCCTGCAATCCAACTGAACTTGGCTGTGAGTTTTAATACTTCTCAATTTGATTTCTTAAGATTTTATACATGCAAAGTGATTTCATCTGCAAGGAAGGCAGTTTTAATTTTTCCTTTCCTATTTAGATGGGTTCTGGCTGCTAACACCCCTGTCTGTTTCTGGGTGTTAGGGAGAAAGCATTCAAGTTTGCAGCATAAATATATCAGCTATGGGCTTTCTGTAGGTGCCATTAATAAGGTGAAGAAATGCTCTTTGATTCCAACTCTACTGAGCATTTTTTTTAATCAAGGAAGAATACTGAACTATTTACAAATAATTTTTCTTTATCCATCCAGATGACTCTTTATTCTTCTGATTTGTAATTCTTTCATTGATCGATTTTTGAATATTTAACTTTGAATTCCTTAACATATCATAAGTATACAATCCTTTCTTTTGTACATTATTGCATTTAGTTTGCTGGCATTTTGTTGAAGATTATGTGTCTGTTCCTATGTGATATTGGCTTGTCATTTTCTTTTCGCAGGACTTTGCTTTTGACATGTAGAGAACACAGCCTTTCTATAGCAAGTTTAGAAGCATTCCATCCTTTTCTAGGTTTTTATAAAGAACTAATAGTAAAGTTTGTTTAAATGCTCAGTGGAAAGCATGCACAGCACAGCTAGAGAGAAGTATAGTGATAAATCACATTTTTAAGGGGTCGTGAAATCTCATTATCATGGGACAACCTGGATCTTGTTAAGAGATCATGATATTCATTTCTGTTGCTTGATCTATTTTCCAACTTATCACCACTTAAAAACAAGCATGGTAAAGTGGTTGTGGTCAGCTGCATTTGTCCCGGAAAACTCCTGTTTCATATATGATGTGCACTGTGGCTGTCAATCAACAGCTCCAAATGGTGCCATTCCTCTCTGAAGATTGAACCTGAGTGCTCTAAGCCATCAGCTCCTCACTGCATGCATCAGCCATGCTTCACACTGAAGCAGAGACCTGAACTGGTGCTGTGGGATGGTCTGTATGTCAAATTGCTCTGATTGGTCAATAAATAAAACACTGATTGGCCAGTGGCCAGGCAGTAAGTATAGGCAGGACAAGCAGAGAAGAGAATTGTGGGAAGTGGAAGGCTGAAGAGGGAGACACTGCTAGCTGCCGCCATGACAAGTAGCAAGTGAAGATGCTAGTAAGCCATGAGCCACGTGGCAAGGTATAGATTTATAGAAATAGATTAATTTAAGATGTAAGAACTAGATAGCTAGAAGCCTGAGCCATTAGGCCAAACAGTTTAAACAATATAAGTCTCTGTGTTTACTTGGTTGGGTCTGAGCGGCTGTGGGACTGGCGGGTGACAGAGATTTGTCCTGACCATGGGCCAGGCAGGAAAACTCTAGCTACAAACCGGGGAGGCTCTGCAGCAAGGCAGGACTTTGGAAAATGTGGCGTGTATTGTTATCTCTGAGATCCTTTTTGGTTTCAACTCTAATATTTTTCTCACTTCTCCAAGTTGTTTTCCCCCCGACTCCTGTGTGGGGGTGGTGTTAAGTGTGGAGTAGACATTTGCTGGGGATTCTGGGTACATAGCTCATTTAACTTTCATGCTCACCTTGGGTGACATGTGTTCTTGTTGCCACTGTTCAGACAGGAA
>CABHPP010118595.1:0-30872 GCA_902168425.1 Peromyscus attwateri
TGACACCCCGGGCCCCGCACGTGCAGGCGTCCGGCCGGGCGGCCCCCGTGACCAGGGTAGTAGGCTCTGCGGCCCCCGCACGGACGGCGAGCGACGCCGGGCGGCAGGCGGGTGAGAACGGGGGTTGGGTGAGTGGGTGGGTGAGATCTAGGAGGGGCGGAGGAGAGGGTTATATTCGTTTTGAGGTTTAGACCCGGATTCATATGGCCCTGGTTGACCTAGAACTCTTGATCTTTGTGCCCCCACTTCCCGTGTGGTAGGTAGGGTTACGGGTGGCTCACGGTCCCTTTTAAAATGACTGCTGCTCCTCCTACTGTTTTGGAAGGATTTCACCCTGTAGTCTAGGCTAACCTTAACTCACTATGTAGCCAGGTTAGCCTCGAACTCGCAGTAAGACTTCTGTGTCAGTCCACAGGATCTTACATGCCTTGGCAGAGGAGTCTCTTGAAGGAATGACCATTGGACAAGTATGCTCGCTCCTGAGATATGTAACTGGGGCTGCTACTACCATTGACAGTTTGCCCAGGCCTTAAATTCCAAAAATGTACTGTGAGGCAATGCCAATTGTTCTTCCCTTAGACCAGGCACTACCAGTATATTCCCTTACTGGTGGCACTAGTCCTTCCCTTGTGTAGAGACCTATGCTTATCAAACCATCCTCAGGGTGATCTCCATGCTCTGGAAAGAGATCCGAAGCTAAACGCAGGTGGCAAGCCCCGCTATTGGAGGAACGAGACTAGAATACTAGGAATCACCTGGACTTGGGCTGTGTAAGGACAGTGGAACTGCAAAGAGATTGACCTGAATACAAATAATGAGCTTCGACTGGGCCCACACTTGTTGATCTTGAATATTGTCTAATTGATTCTGTGTAGTAACTAGAATCTCACTCTAGCAAAACTTGAAGTCATTCTCCTGCCTCCAGGTCCAGAGTGCTAGGAATACTGGTATTGGTCATCATTAGATATTTCAGTCACTTGTTCTCTTAGTGGAATCATTGCCATTGGCTGCTGCAATGCTATAATTTTTTTTTTTAATTAAGTTGGACCTTGACTTTACCTTGTCCCTCCATTATTTGGCTTGTTTTCTTAAGCCTGTGTGAATGATTCATTTTCATTTCTCTCCCCCCAATTTACAGGCAGAGAGTATGTCATTCCATCCTTGGCGCACAGATTTATGGCAGAGATGGTGGATTTCTTTATTCTCTTCTTTATAAAAGCAACCATTGTCTTGAGCATCATGCATCTCAGTGGGATAAAGTAAGTTAACAATGGTCACGGAAGAGTCTGGAGCTGTTACTTAGAGATCTTGTTTGTAAAATCTGTCCATGCCCATGAGTGACTCTGGGTGATGGGTGCCCAGGGCCGGGATTTCTCCATGAAATCTTCTAACAGTTGGATTTGTTCCCTTGGGTTTGTTTTGTTTGTTTGTTTGGTGTGGGTGGGTGGGTGGTTTGCTTTCCTTTTTTTTTTTTTTTTTTTTTTTACTTTTAAAAGCTGTATGTTTATGTATGTACTTATGAAGACCAGGAGGTCCACTTTGGGTGTCTTCTGCTCTCTAGTGTATTTTTTTTTTAGGTAGGATCTCTCACTTAACCAAGGGCTTGTCATTTCATCTAGACTGGCTGGCCATCAAGTCCCTGGGATCCACCCGTCTCTATGCCCGCCGCCCCCCCCCCCCCATGCTACACCTTGGTATATGGGCTTTTAGATGGGTTCTGGGGACCAACCAGCTCAGGTCCTGATGTTTGTACAAGCACTTCACTCACTGAGCTATCACCACAGGCCCCTTGTTGGTTCAAGAAACAAAGGAGGAAACCTTAATATGTTAAAATCTGTGGGAAATTCTCCTATTGAAAACAGATAAAGAGTGAGGCTTTGGTGGCACATACCTTTAATCCCAGCACACAGGAGGCAGAGGCAGGCAAATCTCTGAGTTCAAGGCCAGCCAGAGCTACAGTTAGATCCTATCTCAAAAAAATTTTAATAGGTAAAAGGAGTCTCCAGACCTGGCTTGTTTCTGTTAACCATTCTCGTGAGCCAGGAACTTACTGGTTTCCTTATTGGCCTATTAAATCTCTAACATGAAAGCATATCTGCTGCTTGTCCAGAGGTTCCAAGTTCAGTTCCCACGTCAGGTAGCTCATGCGCATAACTACCTGTAACTCCGGCTCCAGGGATCCAACCCCCTCTTCTGCACACACAGCATACATTTGTACACACACACACACACACACACACACACACACAAATATATTTCTTTCCAAAGCACAGAGAGCCTGTGGTAGGTGAACGCTTAATAATCAATTAGTGCCTTTTCAGTGGGGTTGCTTACAGTTGAGCAAATTTCACTCCACTGCCAAGTATGGCATTTACTTGAAAAACTCAAAGTCTTTGGAGAATGGCTGCTTTCATTTACTAAGCATTATCTATGTGCAAGACATTGAATTTGACTGTTTTTTTGTTAACCTTAAGGTAGAAATTAATTAGGTTTATGAGAAGTTAAGGCCAGAATTGAGAGGGAAAAAAAAGTTGAAATACAAATTGTTGTTAATTAAAGCTTAGGGCCCTTGTCAGGTGTTACTGCAATTCCTTCCTATCCTACCCCCCACTACCCACCAACACAGCCTTTTTTTTTTTTTTAAGATTTATTTATTACATATACAGTGTTCTGCCTGCATGTAACGCTGCAGGCCAGAAGAGGGCACCAGATGTCATTACAGATGGCTGTGAGCCACTATGTGGTTGCTGGGAATTAAACTCAGGACCTCTGGAAGAGCAGCCAGTGCTCTTAACCCCTGAGCCATCTCTCCAGCCCGACACACAGCCTTTATTTTTATTTTACATTTTTCTTTATTTGGAGGTCAGAAGACAATTTGTAGAACTTGACCTCTTCAGCCTTAACTCTGCTGTAGTTTCTTTTGACAAGTCTGAATTTCATCCTGTGGTTCAACAGGTGCCCACGGTCTTACTCACAGTCCACACACGAGAAATTGGAGCCCTACCACTTGCTTCAAGGCTCTCTCTCTCCTGCCAATCTTTCTCTAGAGCTTCTCCCATCCTCTTGGTCTGGCTGGCTTCTCTTCATTCTTTGTGTTGTAGGACATGTCATTTCTAAGAAGTCTGCACAAGAGTCAGTATAACTGGTTGTTTTCCGTGGTGGTCTGGTTTCCTGACACAATTGGCATCTCCGTTTCTTATTGTTCTTTATTGTTCTGTTTTCCTTGCTAGAATCTCAGTGAAAGCTGAGACATTTAATATTCCCTTGCTGTCCTAGTCTGCCTTCTGTTGCAGTGATAAAGACCATGATCAAAAACTTTGGAAGAAAGGGTGTATTTCATCTTAGCGCTAGTAGTCTCATTGAGGGAAGTCAGGGCAGGAACTGAAGAAGCAGCCATGGAGGAATGCTGTCTACTGGCTTGCTCAGCCTGCTTTCTTATAGCATCCAGGACCACCTGCCCAGAGGTGGTACCACCCACAGTGTGCTAGGCCCTTCCCCACGTCAATCACTAATCAAGAAGATACCTCACAGACTTGCCTAAAGGCCAATCTGATGGAGGCATTTTCTCAATTGAGGTTCCCTCTTCCCAGGTGACTATATCCTTTCAAGTTGACAAAACCATTGACCATGTCCTCAGAGCTGGAGTCTTACTTGTTCTACAGTGTTCTACCGCTGAGTTACAAACACACCAACAAACATAACAGCACCTTTTGCTTTTATTTACCTATTGCTATTTGTTGAATAAACTCATGGGTATTTTGTGCAGTTAGATGGCAAGAACCTACAGTTAGCTTAGAATTTCATGTAAAATTTACGACTTACACTAATCAGGGAAAAAAACGGTACAGTGACCTGGTAACTAGTTCTGTATAACCCCAAACTCTTCTTTTTGTGCAGGGACATCTCTAAGTTTGCCATGCACTACATAATAGAAGAAATCGATGAAGACACATCCATGGAAGACTTGCAGAAAATGATGATTGTGGCACTTATATACAGGTTGTTAGTTTGTTTCTATGAGGTAAGCTGCTGACTGAAGCAAATACTGCTTTAATAGTGTAATTGTAGATTTCTACCAAGAAAAAGAATGAGAATTTCTCAGGCATCTTCACATTTGTATTTTTTCACAATTTTTAAAATTAACATTTTCAAATTAAAAAAAAAATATTAAATTTTTTGAAAGGAGACATTTAATAATTGCTTTGTTATGCTTTTTAGTTTTAGAAATAAAATTACATTTATAAGTAGGTTTTGGTCCAAAAATATACTTACAGATTGGTTGTAGAAATAATCTATTTTTATCTGTGAAACTTTATAAAATATGAGCCAAAAAAATATGCAGTAGATAATTTTTGATACTGAATATATTAAAAGGCTATAAAATGCATTAGTGGTTAATCTAGAGGGGTGGGTACTGGAGATCAAACCGAGAACCCTATACATGCTAGGTAAGCAAGTCCATTGAGCTGTATTTCAGGGCTCTTTTCTTTTTGAGAGTCTTGGTGAGTTCTGAGGGCAGATCCTGAATGCAGTTTGACTTTTTGCATATCAGCCTACCCAGTAATTGGGATGACAGGCCTTGTGCCACCAGGTTCAGCCTTTAGTTAGTATTTAGTTTGCCAAAACAGGGCCTCATTATGTAGCCTGGCTTGGTCCCAAACTTGCCAGTCATCTTTCACCAGCCTCTAGAGTTCTGGGATGGCAGGCATGTGTTACCAGCCTGTTTAAATTGTTAGGTTTCTAGTAGTCTATACAATTGGCACATCCAGTATAACTTTCTTTTTGAGAGAGGGTCTCAACTCCTAGCCCTGTCTGACTTTAACTCACTGTGCATACCAGACTAACTTCGAACTTACAGAGATCCCATCTGCCTCTACCCACCAAGTGCTGGGACTAAAGGTGCTGCTACCACACTTGGCCCTCCAACATAATGGTTTATAAAGAATGAAATGATTTAATAGAAAAAAAATTGTAAGTCTTTAAAATTGGTTTAGTGAATTATTTTTGAATTGTCCTTCTTTTCCTTAGATAATTTGCATTTGGGGAGCGGGGGGAGCTACACCAGGAAAGTTCCTGCTAGGTCTTCGAGTTGTGACATGTGATACATCGGTACTCATTGCTCCAAGTCGGGTTTTAGTGATTCCTTCCTCAAATGTTAGCATCACAACGTAAGTCCTTTGCTTATCTTAATCTACTTGCAAAAAGAATATAGTTAAGTCATCTTCTGTTGTATAGTGATGTCAGTCAACTGGTCATGGCACACTCAGCAGTGAAGAGTGTGCTGCATGTTGACTTCAAGGTGTTTGAAGTGTGACAGTGAACCAAGTTTTGCATTCTCAAGATCATTCCTCCATTCCTCAGAATGAGTCCCTCGTTAAGCAGCACAAGATTGTATTCAGTACCCCATTACGGGTTCTTCATAGTATACACTGTGATCATATGGAAGTTTGTATGTCTCATTGCCTTTGGCATACATGTTCAAAATAATTTTATGAACTGTGTGGCAATGGTAAGATATTTGGGTGTTCTTAGTGCTCTGTGCCTAGCTTTATTCTCTGGCTCTGTGAACTACTCACTACAACCCTATCCTGACTTCAGCTCTTAGCTGTAGAGCACAGAATGCCTGTAGTCTTCATTGTTGGCCTTTGGCATGCAGCACCATTAAGCGTGCAGTAGTGATGGAAGTTTGTGCTGGTAGCACAAACAAAATTTGGCTAGAAATGCTGCGGGAATGATTCAGGGGAAACACAAACAAGGCTCCAGAAGCAGGCTAGATTTTACTGGCATATGCACATTGCCTTACAACTTTGTGTTTTAATTCTGGCCAATTTTATTTATTTATTTATTTATTTATTTGTTGGTGTTTCAAGGGGGTTTGTGTAGCCCTGCTGTCCTAGAACTCACTCTATAGACCAGGCTGGTCTCAAACTCAGAGATCTCTGTTCCCGAGTACTGGGACTACAGGCATGCACCACCACTACCCAGCTCTGGCTACTTCTTTTAATGAGCCAATAATGGTTAGTGTTTATTGAGCACTTCTCAGATACCATGCATTTTAGTAATTTAACATAGCATTTTGATCTCATTTTCACAGTTGTGGAGCACTAGTAATTAGAAAACGAATGTGAAACCAGCCAGGTTGGATTCAAGAGTCCGCACATTTAGCCACTGACAGGCAGAAACTAACATTGTTAGGTTAATTCTCTATTTTGAGCTATTGTTGAAAGCTTTTTAAGATTACTGGAGCCCATACAAGAGAAAATGGATAAAAGAACAGATTGTGTTTCAGATAAAATAGAAAGTAGAACTGCAGTAGCCTACCCAATTCAGAAGAATCTAGAAACCCATGGGAATATATGACTATGGAAAAGGTAAGCAAAGGGAAAATGTCTTTGGACAAAATACAAAGTCCTGTGTGCTGTCTCCTTGTTGATGTTCTGAGATGTTTGTTACCAAAGTTCTAGTCTTGTACGTAGCTTTCTTTAGGAGTTGAGCAGGTAGTTCGACTATATTGTTTGAACTGTGCTCTGAAAGTTAAAGACCTCAACAACATACCCAGTTGGCAATGACTGATACAACCTGACTTGCTACTTCTGTTTGCTTCCTTTAGGTCCACCATTCGAGCTTTGATCAAGAATTTTTCTATTGCTTCTTTTTTCCCTGCTTTCATCACACTGCTGTTTTTTCAGCATAATCGAACAGCCTATGACATTGTAGCAGGAACCATTGTGGTAAAAAGAAATGGGGTCAGATGATGCCCCAGAGCCCTGAATTCCACTTTTTAGAATAATGATGACAAGACTAAATTATGTATCAAGGCCATCAGTATCTCTAGGTTACATTAATTGATGTTTTAAAAATTAGAGCAGTCACTACAGTGTGATGCAGGAGACCGTTCTGAAAGTGTTGACTGTACTTAAATGTCAAGAACCTTTCCAGAAGGAAAACTTATTAAATTCAAGTGTTAAATATTTGTAGGACAACAAAGCAAATGATTTCAATCAATATAGACAAATATATACTTTAACATTTAAGATAAACAAAATTTGCTGGAAGCATTTTCAGCTTTAAATTCTCCATTTTATTTTGGCTTATCCTAGAGTAATTGAAAAATGTCCAGTTGTGTTTTATAAACACCTACCTAACTCCCACAACTCTTCTTAGGGAAGTTGCTTTGTGTGGGGCTTGAGAAAGCATCAACTCAACAAACCACTGGCTGGCTTCATGGCAAGTGTTGGAGAAAAGGGCTAGTGAGGAAGGCCTATCAGTCCCTCACCTCATGCTTCCAGGATGTTCTAGAATTCACTGCAGTAGTGGTGGAATTCTGCAGCTTCTTACTACTTATGTATTTGGAGGCAAGAATTTTCATGATGATGAGAATGTATTCAGTCATATCATTGATACTTTAAAAAAAAAAAAAAAAAAAGGTAAGTTAGTGATTGCCTTTTGTGGGGGTAGGGTGGGGATGGGAATGTGAACTTTCAATGTAAATTCAGCTTAGAATTCATGTGCCCTAAAAATCAACTATAAATATGTGGGGGAAACATCCATCAAACATTCCCAGTGTGTGCTCTCCAGTGTTATGAATGTACCTGTAGATTCTATTTCTGTACAAGCAAACTCCTAAGGCACTATATTCTATACAGTTCCATGACTGTCAAAACATCAAGGTATTAAGTCTTTAGTATTTTGTGAATAACTCTAAATACTAGTAGCCTGTGAAATATTAGCAATTTTCCCATAATGAATTGTTCTCTCTAAAGCAAGGCAGAGTATCATCTCCGGACATTATTCTAGCTTCTCTAAGCTCACTTTGGGCCTGCTAGAGATGAAATTTGGGAGGAAATGTTAAAGCAAACTTTTGTGTATGGTCATTGTACTTTGCTCCATTGGTGCAACATTATCGGGTTTATGTCTGTATGCTTTTGTTGTGTCCCAGTTAGCTAACTGTACTGAAATGTACCCACACTGTTTATAGTTTAAACTTTATTTCTTACTCATTGTATATGATTTTCCCAAGAAACACTAAATTGTATTGTATAAGAGATCAATCTTTGTTCCTGGGTTTTAAATAGCAAGAATAATCCATGTGTTATTACTGCATCCATTCAGTGGACTTTCGACATTTAAAACTGTGAAAATGCATTTAATGTCTACAGACACTTTAAGAATCTAATAGCTTATTGTAAAAGTTCATAAACCATCGTTTTTCAAAATAATTTTATTTAAATTAAATCCAACTTCACAGAAACCCTATTACTTGTCAAGAGCAGTATGTAGAGCACTTGCTTGTGGCTCTGGCAAGATTTTATGGCTCTTCAAACTCTTACACTACAAATCAAGAAGTTGGTATGGACACTACTTTTGCCACTGATAAGGGAAATCAAGTTGAAATGTGCTTCACCCACGCAGCTCTGGAGTGCTTGATTATTGTTTCTACCCAAAGATTATTGTACTTTTCACTGAGGATATTTTTATTTATACAGTAAAATAAACTAGTCCAATTTGTTATAGTATAAATATTGCAATTTGCTATGGACAAGTCATTTAGATCCAGCTATGGATTCAAGTTGTGCCATACAGACTGTAAGATAAAAAGTATTGCTTTGCCTCTACAATAAAACCTCAATCTGTTATAAGTTCAGCACTTAGGGAAAGAAATCTCAAGAGTTGAAATAAGCCAGGCAGTGGTGGTGCACACCTTTAATTCCAGCACTTGGGAGGCAGAGGCAGGTGGATCTCGGGGAGTTCAAGGCCAGCCTGGGCTACAAAGTAAGTTCCAGGACTGCCAAGGCAACACAGAGAAACCCTGTCTCGAAAAAAAACCAATATTTGAAATAAAGAGAAAAGGGAACCTGGCACATTTTTTCCTCATAGGGTTGTAAAATGGAGCTTCCTTCACAGAACATGAGTATATTCAACTACAGAAATACTGATTTCCTGTGTCTCATGCTGAAGCTGTACCCTAAAAGGGCAAAAATGAAGTCAGAAATGAAGATATTCTTAAATGAGTGTGCGTACCCTGAGCTGGACTGGAGTCTCGTTGCTGCATTCAGTTCAAACAACTGGGAAGAGATTTAGGCAGTGAGAAAGTCTCAGTACCCATCACTGAAAGTGTTCTGGAGTGGCTAGATCTTGTGAGTAGGATAGTCTACCTTCTAGGTAGGTAACAGTGCAATGACAGGCCTTACTCTACTGAGCAGAATCTCTGTGACCATAAATATATGCCACTTGACAGTATTCTAAAGCATAGCCCAACTCCTTCCCTAGCACTGGCTTAATTCTCCCTACAAAGCATTCACCTTCTAATCTCCAAGAAGACATCCTAGTTGAGGGCCACTTTGTGCACACCTCAAAAATGAATCTTCAAAGGATCTTAAAAGTTTTAACTTTAAAAGAACTCGTTCACATCAGTGATTTGAGTGTTTCACTTCACACGTGACTTTCTGACAAAGTGAAGGAGTTGGAATTTTACATTTGCTACTTGGAGGATGAGGCAATTAAAGTTTCTCATTGTTTCTTTGAGGACAATGCCTAAATTAACAGTATTCCTAAACTCTGACAAGTACTGTTTCAGCTCCTTGCAACCTTCCATTCACATAACCAAAGACCAAAGTTCTTACTCGTGCCTGGGTGAAGTTTCTCATTTCAGCTGGTATATGCAGATTTCCTTGTAGTTCACTATAGTAGGGCTTGCCCTGCAAACAGTATCTAATGAACCACCTATAAATAAAACTCAACATTCTATTTTTAATATTTGTATGTCACCAGTTTGTATTTTTGTCTCAATAAATGTCAACAGTGTTATCTGTCTTTGCCTATTTCTTTAACAAGTTTTACTAAGAAAACAGCAACAGCGGTCGGTGTATTAAACTAATGGGGCTGATAACACTTACCTCAAATATGTAAGACCCTGCATTATCCAAACACCTATGAAAACTTTTAAAAGTACAGGTTAAACTCACTGGTAGGTACTTAGAGCCTTTAGCATTACAACAATCAGATGACTAGATTTAAACTCAGTCTTAATGGGAAAAGCCTTTATAAACTAGTCCTTATGGAGTGCCTTTCAAGAAAGGCATTAACCTGATTGTGGACATGTTAACTGTAAACCCAGAACTCAGGAGGCTGACACAGGAGTATTGCTGCAAATTTAATCCCAGGCTGAGCTACAGTGTAAGACCCTATCTTTAGACATTAAAGGGTATATGTACAAACTTTATTTAATGCAGCCAGGTCAAAGTGTTGCTCCGGACAATTTACTATTCTAAGCCAAGCTACAAACTGTATTTGGGGACTACAGTGGATTTTTGGAGGAATAAAAACAAAGTGAGAAGGGGAGGGACAGCCCCATATTACACAGAAATAAGGGTTATGACTAAATTCGTCATATAGTTGCTATATAAGATCTTCATCACTTTTCAATGTTATGAAAGTTTCCAATAAACATGCTACCCTTTATGAAATTGTTGAGTGTTGGTTTCCACTGAATTTCAAGCTTTATACAAGCCCAAAGGAGCTTGTATAACAATGAAGACAAGTTCCCAGGTTAAATCTTTCCTGTAAAAATGCTAGTTATAGTAATAAACCATTTCATCAGTTGTAAAAAGGAACTTCAGTTGTCTAAATTATACTTTTTTCCTTAAGGCCTGAAATTATAATCACTATAAACAACCCAGCACTTAAATGCTTAAAGTGACATACCCAGACCTGATGATAGACTATTAAACCGGTCTGTCAATCTCTGGGGATATGCCCTAAAACATACACTTACACATCCCACTAATAAGCACTCTCAATCTCAGCCAATCCAATGAAGGATTTACCACTGCTGGGCCGGAGGAGGGACAGGCCCAGAGATGGGACTGCCACCACGACTGGAAAGCTACATGCAACCCAAGAATCAAGTCTCAAGATCTGAACAGTCTTACAGACTGCAAAACCAAAAAAACCCCAATTTTCATATAAACTAGCCTTAGTAGGACTTTAGTCTGCTTTTTAAAAAAAAAAGGGGGGGGGGGGATACACAATTATTTCCTACACATTTTAGAGAATATTCCCTATTAAGCTGCAATTATGTGGACCTAGATAACGGCCAAGAACTGGCCTCCAAGGTCACTGTGAGGTCAGACTGGTTCCCAGTTTATCTCTTCCAGCATTCACCACCAGGCTCCAAACAGCGTTAGGTGTCAGGTAAATATTAAAGAGAATATTAGAAAAACAAAAAGCTCTACCCTCAAATCATGTGATGGCCTAAGCTATCTTAGTAAGAAAAACATCTTTTCACGAAGACAAAGCATTAGAAATTCTCAATGTAAACTAACCTGAAGTATGGCAAATTAAGCACAAACTTAACAATAAACGCCCACCCTAATTACAATGAAGACAAAAGTATGACGTGCTGGCCCAAGAGGTCTTTCCTGGACCTTAAGTGAGCAAAAAGTCTAGTCATACAAGCAATGCAGTAAAAGGCCCATTACAGTTTTGTTTTGTTTTCCTGGAGCTGAGGACCGAACCCAGGGCCTCTAGCAAGCGCTCTACCACTGAGCTAAATCCCCAACCCTGCGCGCACGCGCGCACACTCCCCCCCACCATTACAGTTTTATAAACTTTTGGAAAGCTTGAGGCATATCTCTAAGAAGGTGAGCAATAAACATTGCCTAGATAACCTAGCAGGGAAGCTAGAAGTACAAACAGAAGGGGTTCTGTTTATTTTCAACTTTTAAAGGGGTGCTACATGTACAACTGAAGTAAAGATAGCAGTAGGCAGAAAGCAGAGGCTCTTCTGTATACTGCAAACTGATCAGTCTTGGGCCTTGCTTGATTATACTCTTTGGGATTTCTAATCAACCACTCTTCCCATTAACACTGTGTGCCTTCACTATGAGAACTGTTAGCAAAACGTGCTTCATAAAGTTTTATTGATGGCATTTATCCCATGGTTTAACATGTTAATTATACGGTAATAAACATGGCTTTAATATTAAACTTTTCCTTATTATCCAAAGTCACCACAGTCCATTTTAGTAAATATAAAAATATATGCTTAATACTTTGTACAATACTGGTTTTTGGTCCAAACAAAACTGGATCAGAAAAGCCAATAAATTCAACTTTAAGAATCCCCAATTTTTTTTTAAAGATTTCCAAATGGATTTAGGCAACTTTGAATAATGGGATTTACATAATAAAATCTGAGACATGACTAAACAAACAACAAAAATATGTCTAACACAAAATTAAAATTTCAAGTTCACAGATTTATGTTATGCCAAAAAAGTACAGAAACAATATTGTATTTACAGAAGTTTCATAATAAAATAATGAAAAAGGCAAGACAGTCGATAGAATGAAAATATAGAAATAGCATATACTTATTAAATGGAGAATGAACTAGTAGATCTAACAAGTCCTTAGTATAGACCATTCTTTAATCAGGCTTTCTCTATCAGAATTTTCCTGTGCACAATACATCCAACTCACTTCACACATACACCACCACAAACTCCGCATAGAAATCATTCATTTCAAAGTCCTCTAATCTATACAGGATTCTAATCTATACAGAATTCCCCAGATATAATTACAATTTCAATGCGTTCCATTAACGCTTTATCAACACACATAGCTGTGCAGACAGGATCTATACAAAGCCATTCACCGTGCAGGCTCTATTCCTGGGTACAGCCAGACTATGCAATCAGTGAATAATGTGCTGGATCATAAAATGTTTCTGCTGAAGAATCAGTCAGTCATCAGTCTAGCTATTATTTTCAAAAGAGAATGGGATATGGGAATGGGACTTCCATAAAGAGAAAAAGAGTACAATTCCAAAATTAAAAGAAATCCTTAGACAGATCTGACTTCAGATAAGCCCAGCATGTAGTACAATCCAGTATCTGAAAGCAGGCACCAGCTGTTGATAAAACTGTTGGGTATTAACACCTTTGTGACCTTTATTTCCTGCGTCTAACAGCAGTCTTTATCTTGCGACCAGAAACTGAAGTTCCGGAAGAAGAGAACATATTTTTCCCATTTGACCTGTGAAAAATAAAACATTGTAATGTGACATAATGTTCAGGACAAACAGAGGCTCATAACAACTTAACATGGCCAGCAACAAAATGAGGAAAATATTGTTACAAGTAAACACCTTCTGCTATGTTTGGCCTATAACTTGCTGCTCGTCTCACATTATAACTCAGCCCTCAAAATTACATATCATAAACTGATATTGGGTAATATTTACTTTTACCCAAACTATATTACTGCCTGATTTACTTTTAGAAACAGACACCTTTACCAATGTCAATTCTCAATGAAATAAAATCATCTCTTACCCCACTGTAAATGATGCTGGAGACTGGCTGAATGGAAAGCCCCCTGAACCTGAGGGCTGGGCTGAGGCTGCAGGCGTGCTGGGATTTGCACCAAATGTGAACACTCCTGATGGATTATTATTTGTGAAGTTGAAATTTGTAGTGCTGCTGCCAAATTGGAAAACAGAACCTATACAAATTAAGCAGAAATATCCCATTAATGACACAATGTTTAAGATTGACTTTGACCTGGACATATTAAACATGTGAAAAATTAAGATCTTAGCAAGGCGTGGTGATGCACACCTCTAGTCCCAGCACTCAGGATGCAGAAGGGAGAGAATCTCTGATACCAAGGCCAGCCAGGACTGCCACAAAACAGGAGAAATGTTAGGGCACACATGAGCTAAGTACAAATAGAGAATACAAGATGAACCTTTAAAAACCAATAACCAAACAAAACTAAAGGACAAAATACTTAAAAAGAATTCACAAAAAGGGAAACTACATAGAACCCAAATATGAATGAGACTTGTCATCCAACAATGGCAGCATGAAAACTGGTATACCCCAGCAGTAAGTTTGTAATAAATACCTTTTAAATACGAGGTATACCTTTCTATTCAAAGTGCATCACTAAGAGAAACACGTCTGCTCCCCAAAGATCAATATCCTCCACTATGTAACATGCAAAACAATATTTCCTAACAGCCAAAACTACCACTCAACAGCAAATGGATAGGCTGCCATTCAGTGATTCACTCTGCAGCAGTGACAAAACCATATGCAACAGCACTGCATGTAAAATTGAAGAGCCAAAGAAGCAAGACTGCATACAGCAAGAGCCCACTTGTATAAGTAAGTATCAGGCAAAACTTTGTTGTAAATGTTAGAGTTAAACTGACAGAGAGAACAATGGTCAGAGTAAAGAAAGAGGAGGGCTATGATCAAAATGGCCTCTGATGGCATGTGGCCTTCGGCTGTCTGTACACACATGCAAGCTTCCACACTGACTCTTTCGTGTTTGTGTCCTTTTCATGAGATCCTATTTCTATTAGAAAGAGCAAATTAAAATACAGTGCAATCAGTTGCATTTAAAAAGCCCCAAGAACTTTTGATGAGCTATACAGAGGGAACTGGAAGCATTATCCCAGTGCCGTGAGACAACTCAGCACAAGTACGGTCCGACTCCCTTCCCAAAGGACATCAAAGCACTGCCGCACTGCAGCTGGAGAAACGGGTGGAACACAGCCCACACCTAAGTCAGAGGAAGAAACACTTTCAGTGTACACTAATGCCACCAAATGCAGTGACTAACATTCTGCAATGTTTATAGGTGAATGTTAAACACCACACTTCACTGTTGTGTTAAGTATAAAACATTAGAAAATAGGATACACTCATGGTTTAAAGTTCAAAGAAATTATTTTAAGACAGTAGACTCAAAGTATAGATACCAAGTGTCATTACATAACTTACTAGAATTAGGAGCTGTCCCAGAGCCAAATGCAGACTGACTAGGCTGCTGCCCAAACACAGGAGGCTGGCTGCTGCTTGACACTGTTCCAAAAGTAGGTGGTTGTATGGGCTGGGAACCAGCAGAAAACAATGCTGTTGAAGATGATATCGAGCCAAAGCTTGGAGGGTTAGGCTGGCTGGCACCTTGACTTTGTCCAAACGTTGGGGTCTGGTTAGCACCAAATGCTGGACTGGCAGATGGTGCTGAATGTCCAGTGCCAAATACAAAGGAGGATCCTGGAGACCAAGAAATTCTTAAATCAACAGTATCAAGGTTTGTAGTGAGATCACCCTTGAGAAACTCTCTAAACTCACATACCAATTTCAGGCCACTTTCCAGACTCTTAACTTGATCACAAGCTTTGAATGGTTAGAACAAGGATACTATTTACTATAACATATACTAGTTTAACAAAAACTTCAAATAACAATACTCTTCACCTTTGCAACCAACAATCTTTTACTAGGAGAAGTGTACTTAAAATAGGGTCTTATACTGTTCCTCGGGCTACCCTGGAATTCACTTTGCAGCATAGGTTCAACAATTTTTTTTCTAAAATGATGTACGACTTCCTATGCATCACTGTATGAGAACTCACATCCTAATCTGGCTGCTCAAGAATTTGACATGTCAAAAGCCAACTTGGAAGAATTATATATTCTTCCTACAATTAAGATTTTTTTATTTTTATTTTTTATTTATTTATTTATTTTGAAACAGGGTTTCTCTGTGCAGCCTTAGCTGTCCTGGAACTCACTCTGTAGACCAGGCTGGCCTTGAACTCAGAGAACCACCTGCCTCTGCCTCCTCAGTACTTGGATTAAAGACATGTACTACCATGCCCAGCTTTAAAAAGATTATTCTTTTTTTTTTTTTTTTTGTTTGGTTTTTTTGAGACAGGGTTTCTCTGTGTAGCTTTGCGCCTTTCCTGGAGCTCACTTGGTAGCCCAGGCTGGCCTCGAACTCACAGAGATCCGCCTGCCTCTGCCTCCCGAGTGAAAAAGATTGTTCTTAAGAGTTAAACATATTTAATTAACCTGAACATAAACTGCATACTTCTCCACAGGTGAAAACTTACAACATTCCAGATACAGGTGACTTAGAGGCACTCAAGCCACTTGAGAAAATTACAACCTGCAAGAATGTGCTACCACTGGCACACTTACAGCAAAACCAATTCAACTATGAAATCCACTTTCCCCTCCTATCACTGAAGTACCTGAAGAGCTTGATGTGGCAGCTCCAAAACTGAAGCCGGAGGATGCAGTGCTGTTACTGCTGGCTCCTGATCCAAACACAAAGGGAGGGGCAGCGGAGCCCGTGCTGGATGTGGTGGTGGCTGCTTTGCTCTCTTGAGGAAATAACAAAGACTGAGATGTACTGGACTCTGCAGAGTTACCGAAGGCAGAGCTGCTGACAGGATTGCTGGCCTGTCCAAACACAAAGGCTGCCACAGGAGGGTTGGAGGAAGAGGTGGAACTACCAAATATGCCACCACTCGATGAAGTGGCTGGAGCACTTGAACTAGAGGAACTGCTGTTCAAGAAGCTAAAAACTGGCTTTGCTACACCTTGATCTGCAAAACAATAATTGAGAAACAAACATAAATCCTTAAGAACAAATTGCCTAACAAATTTTTTCCTATAATATAAACTAAGATTATTTTTATATAGTCTGACTCATCAAATAAACATCTATTATCACTTTGAAATGCAAAGCACCTGTCTATGGTTTATGGATTTTCTCTTTACACAAAGACCTTCAACGTTCAAATAAAAAGTCCTGTGGCTATGTATATAAATTTAATGGGAAATACAGAGCCTCACATCCAACTCTAACTTGATATTGTATTCATAAACCAAATTCAGACAATGGAAGGTAGGTGCACTTTTATGTCTCTGTTTGTCTTATTACAGCAGCAGCAGCCTAACAAATCAACCTCCTCACAGCACTGACTGGACTTCAGCATTTGCTAACCCCTGCTAACTAGTACACGATGTCACTACTGTGGCACCCTAAATTAACAATGTACACATCTATTCCCTTTGCTGTCACTGTCACTGGACCATTAAATAATGCCTGCGTGCTTGCCATGCTTCTCAAATTCCTTGTGCATTCATGCACTTTCCCTACAAATTTCAGAAGTAGCTTAGCTTGACAAGATGTACAAAAACTAAGAACTGAAATGAAGGAAACAGAAGAGACACTTCCCCCAGGGAATGAGTTCTTCTATGCTCTTGTACTTATTCAGCATCGCCACCATTGGAAATTAGAAAGCTTAGCAAATACAAATCATGTTTATGCTGTACAACTACTGATTGTCAACTTGGAACAAATCTTTTGATTTTTACATGGTAATCATGAATCTACAACCTGAAAAACTCTCCTTTCTACTTCCCCAGTTCTCAGCTCCAATGCTGTACAATAGATGGAATGCAGACATTTTATAATTGATGCATGCTGTCCAGGAAAATTTTATGTTAAATTTTTGTTTACAGATAGTTACAGAAAGACATATATAATGTGCCCCATTCTGCACTTTCTATTACAGCTGTATTTCTCAAAAATAGATCTGTTGATATCCCATCAGAACCATGGGTATTTGGTTCAATTAAAACAGAAAAACCTGAGCTCTTTCCTCAAGACTTTCAAAACCAGTATCCTCCATTATTTTCTGGCAATCTTTGACTTCCTGCATGTCAAGGTATTGAATGTGACTTGCAAAAAATAAGTCTTTTTTAGTACTTACCAGTTGTAGTACTGGTTTGATTTCCAAATGAGAAGGTGGCCTTGGTCAGCTGCTCAGACTCTTTCACAGATGGTTTTGCCACACTGAAACTGAATGTCGGTTTGGAAGAACTCTCATCTTTGGTTTGCTCCGAATTTCCAAAGGAAAATACTGGTTGACACTTTGGCTCCTCGTTGTCAGCTTTCTTTCCAAACACCAGAGAAGTAGAAGTAACAGGTTCTTGCTGTTTCTCCTCTGTCCTTCCCAAAGCAAACATTGAGGCAGATGGCGAAGAGGCAGACTCCACTTTACCAAATGGGAAGCCGCCCTTGGTGGCAGAAGAATCATCTTTCTTTGATTCTGTTGTCTTGTATGTGAAAGGAGTCATTGAGACACTCTTAGTTTCTATGGTTCCAAAGTTGAAGGTGCCCTTGTTCTCTGAGGTCACTGTGGTGTCGGTAGCAGCAGTGGGGGTGTTACTAACTCCCGAACCAAAGCTAAAGCCTGCAGATGAAGACTTAGGGAGTTCCTCTTTCTTTTCTTGCTGCCCAAGAGTAGATACCCCAAACTGAAATGGAGCTGAAGAAGCTGAGTTGCTTAAGCCAGAAGTAAATCCAAACTTAAAATTATCATTCTTGCTGTCATTTTTAATTTCTTCAGGTTTGGAATCAGAAGACATTCCAAATTTAAAATCTCCAGTTGGTTTAGAAAATTTAAAGTTTGTATTCATGGAGCTTGTAGACCCAGAGTCAGATGCAGCGCCTAATTTGAATCCTCCCTGATCTCCAAATTTAAAATTTCCAGTGCTTGTAAAAGTTTGAGGAAGTCCAGAAGAGGCTGATGGAATACCAAATTTGAAAGCTGAGGGTGCTGGATTTAAAGATGAAGATGTCCCAAAGCCTTCAAAAATAGAAAACACACAAAGAGACACCAAATTAATGTGCTCATCCTAGCAAATATATATAACCCCTACAAGCCCCACCGTAGGACAACTCTAAAAAGGCTTATATACCACTTCCATCTCTAAGACTGGAAGGTCTAGAAAGGTGACAGAACACGTGTCAGTGAGGATGCTAGGAGCAGTAGGCACTTCCCTATCCTGTAGGGAGAGATCCAAACCAGCATCCAAACTGTTGGAATATAATCTATCAATGTTCACGAAAACATCTAAATCATATATATATACCCTCTGAGACTCAGCAGTGGAATTTGTCTTATGATAAATTCAGACACACAAAATGCTATGAGGTCCAGGCAACTATAAATAAAGGATGAAAAACAAAACATGCCAAAAGTAACTAGGATAAAAAAAAAAAAAAACAAGACGAACAGAAAAGGTATGTGATATATAACATTCTGACAAAAAAAGGAGGAAATCAGAATAACCAGAATGGCAATGAGTTTGCTTAGGACAGGGAGAAAGCACTTTTAGAAGGTATAGCACTGCACTAGCCATGATTTGCAGAGAGACAAAAAGGTGAAAAAAGAGTCAGTAGAGACAGGAGATAAATTTTCTGTGACCCTTGATCACAATTTTTAAATACTGTGTTGTTGACAGAAGCATTTAAAAACATTTAGCATTAAAAAGATGAAATGAAGCAATATTTATAAAGATAGACATCATTACAGTGATCAAGACCAAATTCTATTTCTTTGGTGCTTTTCTGTTGCTAAAGAAATGGAGTATGGAGCCAGGCGGTGGTGGCACACGTCTGTAATCCCAGCACTCGGGAGGCAGAGGCAGGAGGATCTCTGTGAGTTCCAGGCCAGCCTGGGCTACAAAGTGAGTTCCGGGAAAGGCGCAAAGCTACACAAAGAAACCTTGTCTCGGAAAAAAAAAAAAAAAAAAAGACTTAAGTAAATTATAAAATAAAGCCTAGCCTATAGAAATCCGTCCACATTTCCCTCTTGGAGGCTAACTTCATTCAGAGATTCCCTCATCTTCAGATCTAAAATTTCTAAAATATTTCCTCTTTCCTAAGCTTTCCACAACTTCAAAGTCTACATGGAAGAACTCAAATGAGCTGTCAAAATCTGAAAACAGCAGCCTCATATATTTAGCATCAGTGACCACATGAGGCTCTATCTTTACTTTTCTGTAGGAAAATACTGAGAAGGCTGGGCTTCTAGGTGATGCAAATGCTGGATGACATGCGTGCCACCATGGCTGCTAAGAGTTCCCCTGTACTCAGACACACTCAGAGGCTCAATAACTTACAGTAAAATCCTAAGGGTGCAATCATCTAAGAGTCAAGTTCATACCCAAACCTGGAAACTGAGTAACACAAAGTTTCTTACCAAGATACATAGACAGCATCTTGATGCTGAGGTGCAAACTAATTTGATTTTACCATCATCCACAGATAACAGTAAAAAACAAAACACACACACAAAATCCCAAGGATCATGTTGCATTTTACATAATTACTCAGAGAACAGGTACCTTAAAAACAAACCTGCCCCCCTGTAGCAGGAATCTTAACAGGTCTTATTAATAAAATCAAACCTGAGGGCAGTTATTGGGGTAAATGCTGGAAGATCAGAGAGACAGAACAGGCCACAGCCACCTCACCTCGCCAGTTCCTCAGCTGATCCTGTTTCCTCAGACTGGAAGCCTCTGAGTACTCATCCAAATGGATCTCAGCTGAACTGCTGCTCAAAAGCCTGAAGCTTAACCAGCCAAATGCTGCTAGTTTCTCGTCTTCACACCTTATATATCTTTCCTTTCTACCACCACTCCCTGGGATTAAAGACTCACTTGCTGGGATTAAAGGCGTGTGTCACATGCCTGGCTGTTTCCAATGTGGCCTTGAACTCACAGAGATCCAGAGGGATTTCTACCTCTGGAGTGCTAGGATTAGGGTGTGAGTGCCACCATTTTCTAGCCTTTGTATCTAGTGGCTGTTCTGTCTCTGACCCAGATAAATTTACTAGGGTGCACAATATTTTGGGGAACACAATACCACCACACCCCCCACCCCGACACTTCACTTTTAACTAGGCATTGGGGTGTCTTCACCAACGTCTTACCTTTGAACTCTGACTTTGTGCCTGGCTTTGCACTTTCACACGCTATGCACTTGGCAGAGTCTGCTTTATTCTGCACTAAGCACACTTCACAGTCCCAGCTTCCCTCAGGTTTTTTGAACTTATCCAATCCTAGGCAGCCTCCAGAAGACAGAGAGACAGATGCAGGGCTGCTACTTGAGGCAGATACTGAACCTAAAAGCAATGGAGAAACTGATGAAAATTTTAATTTATATTCTCGTACCATCTTTGTGTAGCCCTGAACATCCTGGAACTCACTCTTATAATACCATCTTAATGACACCACTGACTGTGCATTTTCTAATTTCCTTAAACCTTCCTATTAAACGACAGACACACACACACACACACACACACACACACACACACACACACACACACACACTCTCTCTCTCTCTCTCTCTCTCTCTTTCTCTCTCTCTCTCTTTCAAGTTCAAGTTTGAACTATTTTCTGTTTGTTTAAAATTTGGGGCTGGGATGATGGTTTAGTGGTTCAAGTGCTTGCAAATAAACAAAAGGACCACAGTTCCGATCCCTAAGAACTCACGTAACAAATGCTGGGTGGGCATACTCTACCTCTAGTTCTAGCCTTGGAAGATGAAAACAAGGGCTCCTCGGAGCAACCTAGTCAGCAAGCAAATGAACCACATTAGCAAGCTCTGGGTTTTACTGAGACTCAGCATCAAAAAATAAAATAGGGCAAAAAGAGTCCTGTTAACATCAGGCCACCAGACACACATACCATATACATGTACCCAGCCCACACAGACACATATGGAATGAGAAAAAAATGTGGGCTATCATTCTCACAAATTAGGGACTCTGACCTGGGGAGATGGCTCAGTCAGTCAAGTGCATACCTTGCAAAAATAAGAAACTGAGTTTGATTCCCAGAAACCACATTTAAAAAGAAATTGTGAAAAATTAGGGTTTATAAAACTAAATTGTTGCTGAGTTTGCTGGCACATGGCCTTTAATCTCAACACTCCAAGAGACAGAGGCAGGCAGATTTCTATGAGTTCAAGGCCAGTCTGGCCTATGTAACAAGTTTCAGGCCAGCCAGGGCCACACATCCTTAACAATGTCCAAATTCCTTCAACTATTAGACTTCTAAAACACAAAATGTAAATTTCAGGCAATGCACAAAATGCATGGCTGAGCTGCTAGGCGGTGGTGGCGCACGCCTTTAATCCCAGCACTCGGGAGGCGAATCTCTGTGAGTTCGAGGCCAGCCTGGGCTACAGAGCGAGATCCAGGAAAGGTGCAAAGCTACACAGAGAAACCTTGTCTCGAAAAACCCAAAAAACAAAAAAACAAAAAAAGGCATAGCCATCTACACTGTCAATTTCAATGTATCTCTGGCTTTGAAAATTATTTTTCCACAGACATTAACTTCCTTTATAATTCAGCCCCATGCCTATTACTTTCACACATTCTTGCTAGATGCTATTTTGTAGGTATTTATTACTGTAACTGAGTTACAGGACATAAAGATTACTAAAATGATATGAAATGCATATGTTCCAGGTCTAAAAGGGGGAAAATATAAACTAATGGCAACACAACCAGAAAGTGATAGATCTTCAGTGTGCAAAAGAGGAAGACAACAGAAAGGTTTAAGAAAAAAATAAAGGCAAACTCTTTCGGCAGAACCAGCATGTCTGTGAGAAGAGTGACACACGAAGGAGGAATCAAACAGGGAAGAGCTCAGAGGAGCCATTTATCCTTGGGTCCCAATCTCTAAACAACTTCCACCTGGTCATTCTCCTCCCATAGTTACGGGAACAGTCTCTGCATTTCAAAATATGTTCTCTTCTCTTTTGCCAGCAAAACTGCTGGCCATCACTGACTCACTACCCACCTGACAAGGTCTCACCTTCGCTGATGGCCTAAGTACCAGTGTAACCATCTCCTCATCTCTACCTGCAACCCACACTTCCCTGCTCTTTCTAAGCTTCTCTAGAAGGCCCCAGTCTCACGCACTTCCCAAGTACAATCAATCTGTCTGACCCTTCTGCTATTCGAGTCTTCTCATCTCTTTTGGGGAATTTCATGAGTACAATGTGTTTTCAACCTACCTACCTCTCCTCTACTCCAAGTCCTCCCGTGACTCCCTAAAAATAACTGTACACAGATGTATGTAAAACATACTAAGTATTACCCACATGTTCATGATTATAGACTAACCACTTGGACATGAGAACCCATCGAGGGGGCTCATACCAGAAGGAAACAGTCTCCCTCCCTCATCAGCCATTAGCAAACAGGGGTGGGACCTTGTAGGCACACCTCCCATTTGTGCTGGAATGTTGACTGATATGTATGGTCTTGTGCAGGTCTTATGCAAGCAGCCATATCATTAAGGATTCATGAGTGCAACAACCCTGTCACATCCAGAAGAAACTATTTTGCAGTATTCTTCCCAGCCTGATCATCTTTTTTAGGAACAGGACCCTTACTAGAATACTTGGTCTTATTCTCGTCACCTTCTTCAGAGGTTATTCTGCCACAGTTGTTTTACCTGCCTGGTTAATCCAAGATCAATGTGTGATTCCCTATAGACCCTCAAGTTCAGAGAGTTCAGTCTGGAGATCTATTCCTCAATTCACTCAACTCACATCTACTCCCATGACTTCAAACTATTTCCTAATTTGACCTCCTAAATCTGTATCCCAGCCCTAAGGATCTGTAGTCCCTCATGATGTAGCCAAAAGCCACATATATATCTGAACATCAACTTCAGCAACTTGAAATTAATCTGTCTTTAACCATACACAGTTCTAAATCCTCCCTCCTTATTCAACTCCACCGTCTGATTTCTTATCACCATTATCTGCCACTTATAATACTCACACAAACTTCCTGAGATGGCCTTCCAAATTCTTCTACTTTAAAGTGCACTGCTCACAACCATTCCTAATTCTAGTTTTAGGGGATCTGATGCCCTCATCTCTGACCTAGCACACATGCATGAATGCATACACAACATATAAACATTCATACATACATGTACGCATGCATGCATGCATACATACATAAAACACATACACACACAGGCAAAACACTCATAAAGAAAATAAATCTATAAGTAACTTTAAAAATTAAAAAAAAAAAAATTAAGCCTAGAAACATGGCTCAGCAGTTAAGAGTACTTGCTGCTCTTGCAGAGGACTGGAATTCAGTTCCCAGATAGCAGCACCTCTAACTCCAGTTCCAGGGAATCCAATACCCAGTTCTGCAGGCTAGCACATGTGTGCTCAGAAACAGAGACAAATATACATACACACAAGAACCACCCTCCACCCCTCAAAATAAAACGAGGGCTGGAGGCAAAGTCAGGTGACTTCTAATTCCAGGTCAAGTTTGGGGTGTGTGTGTGTGTGTGTGTGTGTGTGTGTGTGTGAAATTCCAGACCAGCAAAGCTTACATAGTTAGATCCTATCTAAAAACTAGTTAAGAAAAAATTAAAATTTGACCAAATCATCCGTCTGCTAAAAATAATAGGGCACTGTGCCCAGAGTAAAGCTGGTGTTGTTTTCATACCAACATAGGATTCCGTTGTTCCTTCATAATTTACTTCCTGGTTCAAAGTTTCATTAATCATCTGTCAACTCAGAGTTCTGCTTTCCTACATGACTTTTCTTAGGTGAGGAGATAGATGGTGCCAGATGGGAAGAGTCAAATATTTTGGAATGAGGATTCTGACAGCTCATTTTTAACACCAGAAGAAATTAGAAATAGGGGGACATGATTCAAGAGCTCAGGCAAGGAATCTGGCTAGTAACAGAGCCTCACAATTCAAAAGTAATCTACATACCCACCCACAGCTAACGTAACAAAAATAGTAGTCTTAACTCCTAAGATAAACATGTTACTTGCTGTCCATACTACCACACACTTCCAAAACAAATTTAAAAATGAATCTGTAGTAATTCTTCTAGCTTTGAACAAAGGTTTTGAAAAAAGGCCTCAAACCAAATTCTACTTCTCTAACCAAGTTAAGAGTTTTTCACCAATTAATTAATTACAATCACTGCACAATCTGGTAGACAGCACATGGCTACAGATGGCACCAATAAGAGTAAAAAACAGACACTAGCATAAAGCATGACTGCCTACCTCTTAAAGAACCTTCTGTAAATGACCACTCACCATCCTCATTTCTACAGACAAAAGAAGACAAGGCATGAAGGTCTGAGAAAGACTGCCCCATTGTGAGAGCTTTCAGCATCTTCACTTGTCAAGCATGTCAATTATCGCAAGAGGAATATTTCCAATAACACTACACAGAAAAAGCAGGTATAGTGGAGAATGAACCAGTTCACAAACTATTCTGAGTGAACAGGTAGTCTATCGTAAACCACAAGGTAGTTTTTAAAAACTTAAAGTGTAAAAAGAAATGTTCATCTGAAACCGTTTACAACACCAGGATTGTTATTAACTGTTTCACAGTTAAATGTTCTATTAAGTAAGGAGCAAACTATTCCATACAGCTGTAAAACATACCTGGTTTCTCAGACATACAGGAGACACATTTATTGTCTTCTGCCTTATTACAAACACAGCATACTGGACACTCCCAAGATCCCACAGGCCTTTTGAATTTATCTCCAAATCCTAGTGTACCAGTGGTCACAGTGCAGCTAGAAGAGGAGGCAGTCACAGGACTTTCTGAAGCCACCGCCAATGTAAGGCTTCGCTTCACACCAGTGCCAGGTTTGGGTGTTTCACAGGCTACACATTTTACTGCTTCAGGCCTATTTTGCACTAAACAGGTATCACAATCCCAAGTTCCTACTGCTGGTTTAAATGTATCTCCAAAGCCTGTCCCTGATGTAGAAGCTGGTTTGTCACTTTTGCTTGGTGTCCCAATTCCAGCCTGTTTAGCAGTTTCTTTCGGTGATAGTTTTGCTGCTTGACAGGCTATACACTTATTGTCTGTGACTTTGTTCTGGAGTAGACATGTGTCACACTGCCACGATGATCCAGCTTTTAAACTGTCTCCAAACTCAATTCCACTAGAAGAAAAAGTACTTATTGCTGGTCTTGTATAAACCACCGGACTTGTAGTGGTGGGCTGAACAGCAGGAGAATCAACCTTTGGTGACATAAAGCCTACAGTGAGGAAAAAAAAGAATGTTCTTTTAAAATGAGGCAGTGGGGCTCTCATCAAAGCATTAACTGCAACATTATTATGGAAGGAAAACATTTACATTATCACCAGGTTAATATGACCTGAGAAGGACTAAAGTTTTTTCAATTGCTTACTCAATCATACTTAACATGGGTATGTATGACATTTAAACCTACTTAAAATTCTATAAATATTTTTGGTTGTGCACCTAGCCTTTAACAGCTGAGCCCAAAATGTGCAGCCCAGGCTGGTCTCAAACTTGTGATCCCCCTGCCTCTGCCTCCTTCAGCAAATCCTACTGGCGTGTGCCACCACAACCAGGTGGTGGTGGCGCACGCCTTTAATCCCAGCACTCTGGAGGCAGAGGCAGGCGGATCTCTTTGAGTTCAAGGCCAGCCTGGGCTGCAGAGCCAGGACAGGCACCAAACTACCCAGAAACCCTGTCTCAAAATACCAAAATGAATGAATGAATGAATGAATGAATGAATGAATGAATTCTATAAACATAAAAATAGGTCATCGTTACACATACACATCACTTTCTCCCTCTACAACTTTCTAGTCTGATGCTCTCATTTGAACTTACTGTCCAGTACCACTGCTGTCCACGTTTTATTCTGCTTCCCTGTAGCAATGAACTTATTACACTTAGTCTTCCTCCTCATCCATCCTTCCTAGGTATTCACATGGCTGTGTCAAATGACTACAATATCTATAATCTCTTGAATGCTGCTTAGTCCTAATCCATTGCTGTGGTATTGGGTACCTTCAGTAACTCTGGCTGAGAAAATAGACAGTAACTATCTGACAGATGTTCGTCCAATATGCAACAAGAGTGTAAGGCTATTTTGTGATAGGGTCTTACTATCTAGCTGAGGTCAACCTTAAGCTCATCACCTTCTGCCTCTTAAGTGCTGGAATTACAGTGAACACCACCAAGCCTAGACCAAGGATCATCTTTAATTACAGTAAACTTTAAGAGGGCATAGTTTGGGGCTGGAGAGATGGCTCAGAGGTTAAGAGCACTGACTGCTCTTCCAAAGGTCCTAAGTTCAATTCCCAGCACCCACATGGTGGGTGGCTCACAACCATCTGTAATGAGATCTGGCACCCTCTTCTGTGTACACAATAAATAAATAAATCTTTAAAAAAAAAAAGAAACTTGTTCTTGCAGAAGACTGAGGTTCAGTTTCCAGTACCCACATGACAGCTAACAACCACCTGTAACCCCAGTTCTAGGGGATCCCATGTTTCTCCTAACCAACACAGGTACCTGCGTGTTTGTGGTATATGTACAAATACATAAAACAAAACAAAATAAATAAATATTTTTAAATCTATCTTACAAATAAGAAAAAAAAAAAAAAAAAAAAAAAAGAGGGCATAGTTTGATGAAAATCCCAAAGATGTGACAAACCCTCTGGACGAGCCTAGAAACACAAAGTGATTAAGACCCAATCTATCCTCGTGAAGAGGAATTGTAGTGACATAAACTCAAGTCAAATGCATGAAATCTCTCTTCAATACAATTTCTGAGTACTTTAATTTAGTAAAAATTAAAGGTGTATTTTGACAAGTAAAAATATGCACATGGAACTATGGGTTGGAAGTAGGGCATCTGTCATTAAGCTGATTCACTGAACTACTGACACATGCCTAGGAAATATCTTTACTTAAAACAAGCTACCTTTCACACTGCATACACCACCATCATCAGGGATCTATCTGGTCCTCCAGCCTTTAGTGCCATAGAAAAGAAACTCAGAAGATTGGTAAAGGTTTTCTAATGGTATCAAGATGTTATCCAGCCAAGCATAGTAAGGCACATCTTTAAGCCTAGCACTTGGGAGGCAGGAGCAGGCAAATCATTTTGAGTTTGAGACAACCTAGTTAACACAGTGACACAATGAGTTTCCAGGCCAGCCAGGGTCACACAGTGAGACTCTGAATTCAAAAGAAGTCAAATAAAGAGCCCAGTGAATTGCTTTTGGCCTAAAGGGAATACAATCCATGGACTTCTGAATACTGCCCATGATCAGCAGTTCCCTATCATTTATGGGTTTAATTGCAATCAGTCAGGCTGGTAAAATCCCAGAAGCAACTTTCTGGAGCCACTGCATGGTTTTTTTCCTTCCATTGTAAGATTTTTCCCAATTCCATCCAAATGAGGACTCAATGTTTCTGTTTAAAGTTTAATTAAATAAAAGGGGACAAGATTATGAAGGCAAAATGTAGCTCTAAATGTCTATGGGAGAAAAAGCTACACCTTTGGCCCTGCCTGATAATTGGTAGTTCTAGTCCATGTACTTTGGAGTTCAGCCGTACCTCCTGTGCAGGCAGCATGTACTATCTGTAAAGGGAGGAAACTGAACTCAAACAACCTAATCCTTTGAACCTTGTTAAAGAGGACAACAAGGCTGCTTTTTAAACCTTAATCCATCAAACACTGAACACGTCTACTGAGTAAATCTACATTCTTTCTGAGCTATTAGGTTACCTTATTTATAAACAGCTTTACATCCAAATACAAATTCACTACATTTCAAACTATGAACATTCTCTTTTGATTTCAAATTGAAAATGTATTCCTATTTAGTTACCTATGGTACCCTGACCTGATCATTAGGTTTTTAAAGATATACTGAAGTTTTATACTATATCTGAGTACATATAAAAATGTTAATTAAAAAATTAACATTGCACTACCCACTAACTTTCAAGTCTTGAGCATTACCCTCCAAATATGCTACACTGGCAAACAGCCTCGCTGTACACATACCAAACTAAAGACTAATGTGAGGTGGTAGTTCAAAGCTTTTATCAGAGAAAGACAACAATAAAAACCGTGACATCTTCTCTCTCTATATTCACAACTTAGGGATAGATTTCCCTACTAATGGAGTCCTTGAATGACAAAGAATCAAGTGAAAGTTTTGACAGAATTTATACAGCACACTATCTACTAGATTCACAAGTCACCCTACTATGCATTTACTTGTATTTTTTTAAAAACTTAAATTGTAACAACATTTATGGCCCCGTAAGTTTGCAATAGAGACTGTTACTATCACAAGGGCAACCGCACTTACCAGGGGTTTTCAGAATGTCTAGAACACTTCCTTCTCTCAGGATCTTTGCGGGTGTAAAAGGGTCCTCACAAGTGGCACTTCGCTTCTTATAGCTTGAACTATTCACTACAGTGTTATCTTGAGCTGTAATTTTTAAATTATAAAAGTTATTAAGCCAAGAGGAAAAAAAACCAAACAGCAGACTTGAGTTAAAACCATTTTCAAAACAACTTTTTGATCAGTTTCTAAAACTCTGAAAAACCCATCCCAATTCAAAAATAATGGACAAATAACAAAGAGCAGAGTTAAACAAACTGCCATCTCAAAAGTAAAAACACTATTTCTTTTTTTTTTTTTTTTAAGATTTATTTATTTATTATGCATACAGTGTTCTGCCTGCGTGTACACCTGCCTGGCAGAAGACGGCACCAGATCTCATTACTGATGGTTATGAGCCACCATGTGGTTGCTGGAAATTGAACTTAGGACCTCTGGAATAGCAGCCAGTGCCCTTAACCCCTGAGCCATCTCTCGAGCCCCCGTAAAAACACTATTTCTTACACTGTACATCCCCTCACAAACCACTCCGCAGAGAAAAAGGTAATAAAGATGACAACTGTCGGCCCAGAGTTCTCTGGAAGGCAAACAGAAGTATAGTGGTATTCTATTTGTACTGAAATGTGATTTTATTTGTATGTTAATAAATAAAGTTGCTTAGGGGTCAGAGCTATTAGCAAGCCATAGCGAAAGCCAGGGCGGTGGTGGTGCACGCCTTTAATCCCAGCACTTGGTAAGCAGAACTAGGTAGATCTCTGTGTGTTCAAGGATACAGCCAGCATTGGAGACACACGCCCTTAATGTCAATACCAACCATAGAAAACTTGGGAGGTCTGTACAGAGAGACTGTGACGAGACAGCCACGTAGTTAGTTTATAACCAATGAGAAGGAAGAAACAGGACTCCTTATAAGACAACCGCACAGGAAGAAACTCTCTTTTCGGAGAAGTCTCTTGGCGGGAGAGTCTAGCTGGCGGAAAGCGGGTAAGGCTTCTAGCTCTGACCTCTTGGGCTTTCACCTTTACATTGGCTCTGTGTTTCTTATTTAATAAGGCGGTCGGATACATCTACACAGAAGCACTAGCCAGACATGACAAATGAGAAGTTTGTCCAATGCCTGATATAACAGATCTGATCAAATAGCAATTTAAAAAACAAACCAAAGCAATTTTCAACTGGTTTCACATCTAGAAATCCATTACTACGATTAAAAATATCCTTCAATTATAGTACTGAAAAACATGTATTATAATATTCAATAATAAGGATCTTGTTATATGAATTATCAGATAGAGACAACAGAATGCTATGCACTCCACAAAAATTATTCATAAAGTATAACTGTGGTAAAGCAGATTAGAAAACAAAACTTTCTTCTAGAGATTAGCAAGTGTTGATAATGGCTGGATGAGTGATTGTCAGACCTTGCTTTTATATTTTATAATCATAACTTAGTAAACATAAGGCAAAGTAACTTTTTCTTAGTTTTCTTTTAATATTTGTTTTATGTGTATACTTTGCCTGCATGTATGTATATGCATGCCTGGTGCCCACGCAGGCTAAAAAAAGGGAGTCAGATCCCACATAGGTGCTGGGAAATGAAGAATAAGAGTAGCCAGTGCTCTCAACCTCTGAGATACATGTAGCCATAGCTAGCTTTAACACAGTTGGCCTTGAACTTCCACTCCTCCTGCCTCAGTCTCCCCAGTGCTTCTAAGAGCCACTACTCTCAGCAAAAGCAAATTTTTAAGGACAACCTGAAATGTACTCTGCTGTGGGATGTCCTTCTGTATGCTGTGAATGTGTTGCTCTCATTAGTTGAAAATAAAGCTGTTTGGCCAATGGTGAAGCAAGATAAGGTTAGGCAGTACAATCAACCTAAGGACAGATACGAAGAAAGGCGGAGCTGGGGGGCAGAAACAAGCCATCCACCAAGGATCAGGATGCCAAATGACTGGTAAGCCGCAGACCACATGGGAATGCACAGCTTAGTAGAAAT
>CABHPP010118596.1:1851-34400 GCA_902168425.1 Peromyscus attwateri
GCAGGCAAAGCGCTGCCGTCCTTGCCTTTGCTCAGGTGTCCTTCCTTGAGGAGCTCTCAGCAAAGGCTGGGCCCATTGGCTAGTATGTGCCTTCAGTGGCTGGCCTTCTGGCCAGAGCTGCCTGGTCAGGGCATGCTCCTGACCTCTGAGGACAAGTACTGAATGAGGAGGCAGAGCAGGCTGAGTCCACTGGGAGCCCTTGGGGCCCTCAGGTCATGTGAAGATGAGGCTGCGGCCCGTGTCATGGGAAGCTAGCAGCTTGGGGTAGAGTGGGGAGCAGAGGTCAGGACCTTGTGAGCAAGAGCAGACGTGCAGTGAGGGACGGAGACAGGACCACACTGACCCTGGGAGAGGGACAGAGACAGGGTAGTGGCCGGACGCCTTTGTAGGTCCCTGAAGACCCACAGAGCTTCCTGTGTCAGGATCTCATGGAGGAACCCCTTTGCTTCAAAATAAGCCCCTCCTTTATTGTGATTTCGGGAGGGTGGGGAATCAGTACTTGCTTCCACCAAATGTTCTTGTGGAAAGGACTTTGTGGAAAGGACTCTGATGAGAAGCCTCTGTATGTCCAAAGCAAAATAGGGTCCTCTTGCTGCTCATTTCACAATGCCTTTCCAGAAAAGACATGCCAGTAGCCAGGAAGCACAAGAAAAGATGTCCTGCCCAATCATCAGTCCTCAGAGAAATACAAATCAAGACACAAGGAGATATATCTTCATACCCATGACGATGGCTAGTTTCGTAAAGGAGCAGAATGTAAGTTCTCTCAAAGCTGCAGGAACTGGGACCCTGGTGGGAAGGAAATAAACAATATAGCCACCGTGGAGAAGTTTGACAAGTCCTCCAAAATCTAGACTAGAATTCTCATATGATGCACAGTCTGGATTGCTTTTCTCTTGCTGTGATGGACCATGACCAAATGCTATGCGGGGAAGGAAAAGCAAGGCAAGCAGAAACTGAGGCAGAGAACAGGGAGGAGTGCTGCTTCCTGGCTGCCTTGCCCTGGCTCGCTCAGCTGCTTTTCTTAACATCTCAGGCCCGCCTGCTGGGGACGGTACTTTCAATAGTGGCTTGATCCCTCCCTTATCAATTAGCAGTAAAGAAAACGCCCCACAGGCTACTCTGACTGAGTATTTCCTCAGTTGAGATCCCCTCTTCCCAGGCATGTCTAGGTCTGTGTTGAGTTGACAAAACTATGACAAGGCAGAATTCCACTCCTATTTACCCACAGGAAGTGAAAGCTGACCATCAAACCCAAGTGTGCATCAACACATGAATTGAACAAATTGTGGTAGATCCATACACTGGAATATTACTCAGCCTTAAAGGGGACAGGCATTCTAACACACGCTCAAACATAATTCATCCTTAAGGATCAAGTGAAACCAGCTAGACATAGAAGAGCAAATGTATGAGTCCTCTCACGAGCTGCTAGAATAAAGCAGCTTCATAGAGACAGAAAGCGAGATGGTGATTATGGAGGCTAAGACAAGGGGGAGATGGGAACTACCATTTAAGGAACACGGAATTATAATTAGAGAGCCACACATCCTAACCACTAGATCACCAGGAAAGCTAGAGTTTTTATTTGAGACCATGAGACGTTTCCAGAGGTGGATAGCAGGGACAGTTATACGGTATCACGAGTGCATTCTTGTCCGTGGGTGGTACACAGAAAAACAGAGTGGTAAATTTTATGGACATTTTGCCACTAAATAACTAAAGAGAGGGATGTGAGCCACGCAAGCTCCTGCGCTGCGGGCACTTTACTGAAGCCTTGCATCTGACACCCATCTCTCCGTCTCAGGTCTGTGAGGAGGAAGCCGGGTTCTGACTGGCCTGCACAGCAGCCAGTGTTTCCTAAGGCTGGTTGTCCAGAGATGACAAAGGAAGGCTGGCTTTGACTTACTCATTGAATTGCCCTGCGTCTTTGATGAATGCCCTCGCTGAAATCCCACCACCCCAGCATATGGCACCACAGTCTTTCTTGTGCTGTGGCATTCTACCCACACGGAACACAAAGACATCTCTCTGAGCTCGGTTGCTAAAATTAAATTAATCTAAATATCTAAGGAAGGAGTGCAGTTAGTACAATACACCCCTATAATAGAATATTATGCAGCCATTAGGTTTCCTAGTTCTAGGGAAATTTATATTATTATATAAATATCCCATGCAATAACAATGTGGCAATATATTTTGTTGGGAGAAAGAGTCAGGATGATGTAGGGAAGTGCTCACAATAGATATTAAGTGACTTTAATTGAGTGAAAAAAATTGGATGCAAAATTGGATAATTATCACTATTCCAATTTGTCGTAACTGGGTAGAAAAGCACTGTAGGGGGGACATCAGTTAGTGGTGGTTATTTCAGCCCAGGAAGGGCTGGGTGACTTGAGCATTGCATTGACATTCTTTTCCTGTCGGAGTTGCTGTTCTCATATTGAGGTGGGACTAGCTGTGCCACACAGGTTTAAGCCCAGCACGGCACACCTAGGACAGTGCGTTAGGTGCACAGGAACTTGGCTCGTGACCACAGCCTGGAGGTGAGGTTGTCATGCATGCTAAGAGCATCTGGGAATGCCAGTTTCTCTCCTGGTGCTTCTCTTGAGACCTCAGGTTAGGGCATCCTTTGTTTTGTAGGCCACTTATTTGAGATGTGCAGGTGGCCGCCTGCTTCTTCGCTAAAATCCGAAGCTCTCCCTGCCTGCTGCTTGTTCTTCTTGCAACTCCAGGGCCTGTCCTGACTGTTGCTGTGTAGCCACCACTGGGCAGACCCTCCTTCCACTACAGGGCCAGTGGAGGCATCCACCATCGAATGCATCCGAGTCCCCAATTCATAGCTTACTCAAAAGGACAAGTGACCCCTGTCCTGGAAATTCCATGCCTGTTCACCATCACAGCACAGCTATTTTGGGACACTTGGCTTTCATCTTGGTTTAAGTTCTGTGGAAAGGAGATAGATTAGTCCTTTCCCCAATAAAATATGTTCCCATCTCTGCTATTGTATGGAGTACTGAAGCCACAAGGAAAACAAACGCCAGTGACACACTTCCTGGAGTTAACAACATGGGCATTACTGCAAAAGGAAGATTAAATCAGCAAGCCCAAACAGCAGTTTTATGGTATACACTGTGGCCATTTCCTTGATGAGAACAGTACTTAAGATTCTGTGGGACTTGTGACATTTGTGTGCCATAGCTGTATGCCACCATTGGTTCAAACATCCTTCCTTTTGGAATACTTAGAACACTGAGCCTGATTTATATCTTTTGCACAGCCTGGATCAATGTGGATTGTGTAACAACAATCTAATGTTATTAAAATCCATAACCTCGAGGAAAAATATATGCTTGCAATGACTTTGGGGAATGTCATCGTGTTTATTTGTTTTAACAGTAGTAACAGTTTGTTCTTTGGCAGCCTTTCAAAAAGCAACCATTTCTAGGTGGAAAGGACGGCATCATTTGAAGACTTTGGGAACATGTCACTTGTCTAGGCTAACATGAAAACAGCTAGACCATTAGAATAATTTTCTATCTGGAGCAATACCTCAGAATGAAAATGGACCCAGAAAGCCTGTTGGAATAAGTAGTCAAGTTCAGTCTCACAAACACAAAGCACCCTTGAGTCACACCTGACATCGCTGAATATTAAGAGTGTTTGGACACAAGTATGGCTATTATCAGTCACAGCTCTGACATGTCATTAAACCAACAACAAGTTTCGGCTGTCCTTTCCTCAAGGTCAAGCTTGGATCATACCAGAGAACTCAGTTACAGCTGACTGGGTGACAGGAACCAAACATAAGGTCAAGACTGCTCTGCCACAATGATTGAATACCTCTGTTTTAGAAATATATGATCAAAGCAACATTGAATCCATGTTTAGGGCATCCATCTAAATATTTAGAAGTGGAAAGACTAAGCAGAAGGGAGAGGTATTGAAATTCCCTTAATGGGTAGAATACTGGTTTATGGGGGGTGTGGTCAGGGATGACTGGGTCATGAGGGTGAAGTTCTCATGATCTGTTCTTCGCCCTTCTGAAAGGGAACTCAAAGAGCCTGCAGTCTGTAACCTGTGCTGGAGGTTTGCCTCAAGCCAGAATTGTAGGAAACTATCTGTAGTTTATGAGCTGCCCAGTCTAGGGCTCATTGGTCATCACTCCTTGGGTTTCCAGTTAAGCCCAAGGTGGATGGTGGAGCCTTACACTGGGATGAGAGAAGCCGGAGAATGACAAGTACCATCTGAGGAGGTCACGCGTTCAGTTTTGGCTGCGTGAAACGAGATGTGTGTAAGATACCCAAGTGCAGAGAGCAGTGAGTATCTGCATGAGGCTGGAAGGGGCGGCCCAGGCTGGAGGGGAGAATGTGGGCATTTCCAGCCTGCAATTGTGCCTGACGCTGTGGGAACACCAGGGAGACAGCATGGAGGGAAGAGAAGAGAGGCCAGCGCCAAGCCCTGGTAGACTCGGGCATTTAAGGGTTGGACTGAGGAAGAGGTCTTGCAAAGGAGACTCGGAGGAGGCAAACACAGTAGGACAGCAGAGAAGGCAGGTGTCACTGAAGCTGGTCAGAAAGAGAACCTGCAGAGGGGCTGCTGTCACTTGGATATTCTGTGGCCACCAAGGGCCCATGTGCTATTATTGACTTGGTACTGCTGTAAGGTGGAACCTTCAAGAGGTGGGGAGCATGCCTTCAAGGGGCACTGTGAGATTTCAGCCCATCTCCTGCCTCGTTTTAAACTCCCAGGCCATGAGATGAGTGGTTTTGTTCTGAACATGCTCCTGCCATTGGGTCTGGCACTCCCATTAGAGGTCCCCAAACAAGGGTTCCACCTGGCCGTGGACTGGAAACTCCAAGACCATCAGCCAGGATTCACCTTTTCCCTCTGTAAATCTTTCAGGATTTGTGGCAAGGATGAGAAGCTAGGCAACACAGGGAGGAAGAGGCCTTGACCAAGTCACACTCCAGGGAGGGAGTGTGGGTGAACTGCGGTGGATTAAGACAGAAAGGGTGGGAAGGGCAGGTGTGCTGCTTGAAGAAGCTTGACTATGGGCAGAGTGGAGAACGAGGCCATAGCAGGAAGGTGAAGGGGGCCCGGGGGCCCGGGGCCCGGGGGCGTTTTTTATAATGATAAGCAAAGTTGCACAATAACTGGAATGGAGTGGGAAGGAGGGAGAGAAGAACAGAGCATGGAATGAAAACGTTCAGATCAAATGCAAACAGATTTAAGAGAGAACATGAAGGTGTGTGTGGCTAATTGTTTTGGTGTTATTTTTAAGTCTGCAGGAGACAAGATCAGTCCTGGGAGTGTTGTATGGCAACAAGATGAAACTTGGAAATACCTCGTTTGTTAGGAAAAGGTTCTCACTAGATAGAACTGGACTAGACTCCCGGGTTCTGTTGAAGACCACATGAGTACATTCATTAAAGTGAAAAGCGTTTACCCACCGACTGTGAGGTGATTTGTGTGTGTGTATGTGTGTGTGTGTGTGTGTGTGAGTGTGTGTCTAAAACAGAAGGTTAAATAACACTGAATCCCAAAGCAAGAAACGATATTCCTTTCCACTTCAGTCCACTAAGAAGAGCTCAGTGTGGTGTACCTACAGCAACTCTTTAACACCTCTTAATGTTTTTGTTTGCTTGTTTGTGTTTTTATTTTCAAGACAGGGTCTCATGTAGCCCAGGTTGGCCTCAAGCTCACTATGTAGCTGAGGATGACCTTGAACTTCTGACCTCTTTTCCTCTACATGCCCAGTGCTGAGACTGCTGAGCTTACAGGAACGTGCTTCTGCACCTGGCTTTGAGTAGAGCTGGGAATCGAATCCAGGGCTTTGTGCATTCTAGGCAAGCACTCTACCAGGGGAGCTACATCCCCAGCTCAAAGGTCCATTTTTAATCAAGACAGAGTAAGTTTCAGATCTGGAGCTTTCCATTTGAAATTCCATCAAGCAGGATTTAATAACGCTGCTCTGTTTCCCTTGTACTTTGGTGGTATGTGGTTGTTCCTTTAAAACAGAAAGACTTGGCTTTTAAAATGAGGCAATAATATGAAAAATCTGTAGTAAATAATGGTATGGTGGGAGGAGGAGACAGGAACAACACAAAATAGTGCCAGTGCCATAGAAAAGACTCAGAGTTGGGGAATTCCACACGTCATTGTGCTAAATGGACAGGCCAGTTAGGCAGATCAGGCTAACAGTTTGTTCTAAGTTTTATTCGGATAATAGCAGTTCCCTTAGCTCACACCTGTAAGTTCACCTCAAAGCCTTGCGGTGAGCTGGGCAGTGCTGCAGAACCGAGACACACTTCTCCTGGGCCCAACTGAGGACAAGGATGAAGAGAGACCCCTGTAGAAGAGCAGATGGCTACACTGTGTGGTGCTGCCGCAGCCCGCCCCCCACTGCCACCCCAGACAGGCACTCTTTTGACAACCCCTCTGCACCATCTGTACCCACCTTCCCCCGAGCCTCTTCCTTGTCCTTCAGCTCTGTTCTCACCGCACCGGGTGCTACCTGCTGCCCCACTGCCCAAGAGCGAACACAGGGGACAGGGTCCCAACCGCTCTCACTCCAGCACTGGCCTTTGTGAGGCCCTAGGTAGAACCATGGGATGTCTCGGAGACTGGGATTTTCTTGGTCGGTGGTGCCTTCAAAGAACACATCAGGACCTTGAGAGGAAGGCTCAGCAGGTACAGGCCCTGTCGCACAGGCATGAGGAAAGAGTTCTGAATCCCAGCATCCACATCAGAGCTGGATGCCACGGTGAGGGTCTGGAACCTCAGCACTGGGGGGAGTCAGGCATCGGTAGCCCAGCCAGTTTAGCCAGAACAGTTCAGTGAGGGATCCTGTGTCAAAAAACAAGGTGGAGAAAAAACAATTGAGGAAGATACTTCCGGCTTCTAGACACAGATGCATAGTTGAGCACACTCCCTCATATGTGTACACACACACACACACACACACACACACACACACACACACAGAGAGAGAGAGAGAGAGAGAGAGAGAGAGAGAGAGAGAGAGAGAGAGAGAGAGGCACACACCATTTATGTGGTCGGAATGCCTTTCTTCAGGAGGAAGAACAAAGCCAATCTTCCTGAGCCCTCCTTTGAGTTTCCCATCATATTTGCCGACCTGCTTCTAACCACATAGTATTTCGTTTGCTGGTCAGCTGTTGAAGGCCTCACATCATTCCAGGACCCCTCAGGCAAACTGGGAAGGTTGCTCACCCAGGCTTAGGCCCAGGGTGGGGTTTCTTTTGGACAGCAGAGAAGGTTTGGATAATTGTGTCCTCAGAACTGTGTTACGACAGATCTAAAGGGAGAATGTGACTTCCTCTCTCAAATTTACCACGATGAACACACTAAAGCCATGCTGTTCTTATGAATAGACATCATTTAATTCAGCAAGCAAAGGGGTTGTTATATCAATAGTGGCTTTAATTAGTCTGGGCCAGGAAAACCTGCAAAGAGCCATTCTTCCAGGCAGGTATATAAAACCTGCAGTGAAGCTTCAGCCTCAGTCAGCTGCTTGCAGGTCCCTGAATCTCATGGCTTGCCCGTGCAAAACACACGCTGTGTTTACCCAAAACATCTGAGGTTTGTATGGTATGGAGCCTTCAAGTAATGCCAGCTTTTGTGACAAATGTCTCTTAAGTGCACAGTAACTCAGTGCGACACAGATTAATTTCTCATTGACATAAGGCCCCAAATAGATGTTCTCTGCGGACTGTTAATTCTTCTCCAATCAGGGCTCAGGTCTGAAGATTCTTCCATTTTTCAGTGTCCTTAACGTATGGTTTCTGAGGTTGCATGATTATCAGACCAAGAGAAGAGTAAAAACTGTGGTGTAACAGGGCCAGCAAGATACTCAGTGGTGAAGGTACTTGCCACCAACCCCGATGACCTGAATGTGACACTGAGACCCCTGCAAGTTGGAGGAATAGCTGCCATAAGTTGCCAGCTGCATGTGTGTCATGCAATTGAATGCATGCACATGTGCCCCCACACACAATAAATAAATGTAGAGAAGAAGAGAAAAATGAGGGGAAGAACATGCTTGGAGAGCAGAGACAGGGCGTCTTGGACCTGGCCCACATCATCCACACACACTCACCCACCTGCAAGGTAGCCTGAGAAACCATGCCAGCGGTGCCCAGGAAGAAGAGAAAGAGGGTCAGAGGAAGCCAGCAGTGGCCTGTATGTCTCTCTATCTGGCCACCTGCTGCAAGGCAGGTGTCCCGAGAGCCAGGTAACAGCTATGTCGCCTTTTAGAGTTCTCGTGTTACTATGTGTTCTTCTGCCTGCCCAGGTAAGGGAAAGCCAATGTGATGTCGTAAGGAAGGGCTATGGGATGGGACACAGACACTCGTTTATTTTCCAGTGTGGCCGGGTTTGGAAATCACAATCTGTAGAGTCATCCATTTTGTACAGCTGAAGAAGCTTAGAACAGATGACTTGCAAAATGATATTGCCAGTCAGTCAAAGAATCAGCATTTGAACCCACAGCTATTGGGATCCAGGCCCATTTAGCTAAGGATGTGCAAACTTTGTAGTTACACAGGCATTCTAGGCTTTGGTGCAGATTTCTAGACATCGGAGGGAAGTTAGAACAAATGTCACAGTCAGGGACTTTCAGAAGAATGGTGTCTCCAGAGAGTTGGGGTGCTCTCAGAAATGTCACTCAGAATCTGCAACAGCAAATGCTTCTGATGGAGAAGAAAGAGGTCTGGGAGCTAGTAAAACCAGGAGCTGCCAGGAAATCTTCTGATTTTACAAGGGCAGGAACAAAAATGGGAAGGAAGAGTACTCAACCCAAGACAGATGTCAGGGACAAGAACTATAGGAATCGTTATAGGAATCATTGCAGGAAGCGTTGACACCCCAAAAGATCGGAAGGAAAATGTTCCAGAAACCAGGGAGGGGCTTAGATTTATTGCTTTGGGTCAATGGTGCAACATTTATGAGTTTGAAAAGGAAGACACTTCTGGAAGAGGATGACCTTGAACTGAGTTGGCTTCTGGACCATGGTAGAGGATCAATACCTATTGGTTAAACCCATGAACAAGCAACCAAATTTGTTTAGGAAAGAACTGAAATTGATGCCAAGTGGCTGCATGAGAAGATCTTCCAGTACAGAAGACCTCCAGCCGTGTGGACGCTCCCAGCAAAGACTATACAGGAAGCAAAGCTGAGATGAGCAGGTAGGAGCCTGGTGGATGAAGACAAGGGCTGACAATGGGGATGCTCGGCTTGACCGAAATCAGGACAACAGCCCACTGCAGAATTGCCCAGAGAAATCTTGACTCACAAGCTTTTTTTTTTTTTTGAAATGGTTAAAATGTAAAACAAGATATTTGTTTTAAAAGTGTACTTTGTTTTATTTTAATATAATATAAAATGTCTTTATCACAGTATCTTCTTGCTAAGGAGAAAAAAACCCTGGTTCAATTTCTTGCTAGAGAATGAACACCCACTCTAACTTTGTAAGCTCTGCAGGCATGAATGCACCTGACCGCTAAGGGAGTGTCTTAGAGTTGTCTATTTAACCTAAGGAACATAGGAGAGCTTTTCTAGTGAAATGGGAAAAGGTGACATGAGTAGAATCTATATTTCATTGGGCTGTATTTTTATGAAATTTGCCCATTGCCAAAAGCATTTTGAGTAGTACAACCAATAAAAATAGTTTTGTGGCCATTAATATATTTTATGGGTAAATGATAGAGCTTTGTGTTAAGGTATTGTGAGATTTCTACCCAGAGCATCTATGATGAACTATTTTAATGTAACTTGATATTCAGAAACTTATTGATAGCCTCACATATGACATGGAGCATGGTTGTTAGTCCTTTTGAGGCAGAGCCCCACTATTCTGCTCCAGCAAGTCTCAATTCACAACCCTCCTGCCTCCCAGATGTTAGGAATACAAATGTGTGTCAACATGCCTGGCTTGTTGGATCGTTTTTGTTTTTGTTTTTAAATGTCTGTCCTCTGAGATCTATACTCCAGGCACTGGAGGGAGTCCGGCAGGCAGGACAGGCTCTGGTAAACAAGTCATCAAATACACCTAAAACTTTAACTAAAGAAAAATACACAGCATAAAGTAAAATGGGTAAGGGAGTCCAAGAGCACAGTGGCTTCTATTTCTGATATCTAGAAAGGATTTGAAAGGCGGTTCCTGACGATCATCACCTGAGGAGGAGCCGTGGCCTAACTAAGAAATATAGTGAGACATTGTCCCTCTAGCAAGTCCCCATGAAGTCTATCAGCTGGTGGCTTGGGGACAGCAGAAGGATGAATTCAGCAACTCTGGAGGCTGAGTTGTCCAAAGGTCATTGTTTTGAACAATGCCACCAAGTGTTCAAACACGTGAGCCTGTGGGGGACATTTCTAATTCAAACAAGAACACTGCCTGATGTGGTTAGCAGGGAACACAGTCCCTTGATTCTCTTTTATACATTTGTATCACTCAGAAGGGTGGAACCCTCAGGATCCATCTGTCACCCATTGGCCCAACCACCTGGAGGTGGCTTTGGTTTCCCAGAACTCTGGGAGTGGGGTAACTTCTCTACATGAGGCTGTTATTTCCATGTCTGAAGTCCTCAGGAGGGCAGGTATCTGGAGAGAGAAGACAAACATGTAGTTAGGGTTGTAAGAACAGGACCAGGCTAGAACCCTCCTGGTCTCCCCATGTCTCCAAGCTCCATCCTGCACTCTGTTCATCGCTCAGCTCAGTGTATGCCCAGCAGAGCCCGTGGGAACGCAGGAGGTCTGGCCCAGCTGCTGCCCTGCAAAATAAGCCAGGAGATAAGCAGCAGCTGTGCAAGCTGCTAGAGCACCAGGTGCCCTGCCCCGGCCTTCCCCAGAACAAGACAAGGCACCTCTGCCTCGCCTCCACCTTCCCAGTCGCATGGCATGCACCGTCTCTCAGATGTCCCAGTAGCGAGAGGGAATTTCTGTCTCGGACACCATCGCTGCAGCAGGACTTGTCTCTTCCCTTCACATCTTAGGAGCTAATTCTGTGCTGCAGGCTGCCCCCACCAAACAGCTCTAGCTCCTTTTCAACTTCACCCTGTCTTCCACAGCACTCACCACTTTCTTACATACCACATGATGGTGACCAGTGGTCTGGCTATTTGTCTCCCACTGCAGAAGAGAGGTTTCATGGAGTATGATCTTTTTTCCCAGTCTGCTCCATGTTAAACCCCAAATACCCAGAACAAACTATGACACAGTGGGCCTCGGCCCCTCACACAGTGGGCCTATAATGCACGCTTCAGAAAAACAGAATGGGTGCACTCAAAGTGAAAACCATGGGGCATTCTAGAGGTGAGGCAGAGGTCCACAGTCGACTTTATTCTACATATGGCAGGAAGCCTGTGTTTATCTGAAAACTATCACCCTGGAGCCAAGTAAGGGTGCCTTCTGCCAAGCCTGGCTTCCTGAGTTCAATTCTCAGGACCCACACCAAGAGAACCAAGTCCTGAACAATGTCTTCTGACCTCCACATGCTCACCATGACACACCGACCCATACCCCTGTGTGCAGGAACACACACACACACACACACACACACACACACACACAAACACACACACACCCCTCCCTAATAAACGAGCAAATATAATTTTTAAAAATTTAATGTACCACTCTAGTGCCAATGAGATATCTCAGCAATTGAAGGTCCTTGCCACCAAGCATGGTGACCTGACTTCAAACCCAGAACCAATTCCACAAAGTTGTCCTAAGATTTCCACGTGTGGACTGTGGCACATTTACCCACACATTCACACACATGCAGTGCACATAAACACACACAAAAACAACAATCGATTAAAACACATTATTTTGACTCTGGGCAATAGGTGAAAATGGGTGAGAGGTGAGGCTGGAGGTACTAACATCAGGTAGGATGTGGCCGCAGGTGCTTACTGGGGAGACGCGCTTACTGGGGAGAGCATGCTTGGACCACGGTACTGGCGGAAAGACTGAAGCCTGTGGTTGGATCTGAGATTTCCTGTGATGACAGAGTGTCAGTGCCCACCGGTGGGCTGGTGGAGTCTGTCCTCCTGTAAAAGGTAAGGAACTCATTGCGGTGGGCCGAGGCAGGGGTGGGTATGCACAGAGAAGTCCCCGGCTGGGGGTGAAGACCAGGTCATTCATTGGGTTTGCATTTGGTGGGAGGTAGGAAGACACTGGGAAATAGTGGCTGAGCTGACTCCTGTGTCTGAAACACCCACTGATGTTCTAGTGGAGGCTGTGGGAAAAAGTTGGATGCATTCTGCAGCTCAGGGGAGGAACCGTAGCTGGGAATACACCACCGTCAGTGTGTAACAATATTTAATGACAGGCATTAGACAAGGCATCCAGAGAGATGTTAGCGCTGTGAGGAGCAAACACAAACTGCTGTGGTGTGACTTTTCCTGTGAAGACTAGACAGAGGACACAGCTACCAAAGAATGGATCCCACCCAACTCCACCTCTGTGAACAGAGTTTTATTGCAGTTGGAGCATGGATAACACAAAGGTAGCCAGACCATTGGGAAGTCTCTTGGGCAGCTTACGAATAGCCATGCTGCTGAAGAGTCCTGTGTGCAGCATGGATGATTCGTGAAAAGCTGCAGACTAAAGAGTCCTAGGGTCCCAGTCCCCAGTGCTCTTTCTTGTATGACCTGGGGAAGGAGTGGGTCTGTGTGGAGGCTGTAAGCGTTCCTTGTGGTCCTCCTTTCCCGTGAGGGAGTGTCAGCAGGCTGGACCTCAGGCGTGTCTTTTATGGGCGACACAGCTGCTCCCATTCAGGACAGCTATGTCCAGCCTGGAGGAAATAACTCCAGAACAGCTGCAAAGCTCCAAGAAGAGGTTATCGTGTGCAGCGACAATGACAGCATCTGCGGTCCTTCCTGTCCCTGCTCTGCTCCCTTCATTCCCGAGGGCCCATCCCCCGACAATGGCTGCTCTCATTGAAATGCAGTGCTCACTGGAGTCTATCAGGAGATGTAGTCATGATTCATAGGACATACACACACATGAGGAGATCTGTGGCCCTGAGCAAGGGTCAAGTGCATGAATGAATGTAGCTGACAAGACCAAGAAGGGCTTGAAGATTTTCAGCATGCTTACCTACAGGTGAAATCCAAGTTTGTTCCTGGAACCATGAGCTGATGTTGGCAGAAGCCACTGCATTATTCAGTGAGTCACTTAAGGTCACCGTCAGCTTCAGGTCTGTGTTAGAAATCACTACTGCCTGTTCACAAATAGCTGGCTGCTGTCAATAGGACCTTCACGGGCCTGTTCTCTGTGTGAATTCGATGAGAGAGGACCCCAATCTGTAGTGTTTACCGATCTCTGTGGTGTGAATATCACCCAATGGCTGACTTCACATTCTAATGGTTTAACAACTGTCTCCCCAAGTTCTTACAATGTCCTTGAACGTTTAACAGCTGGCTCCAATACGCCAGCCTCTTTCTCTCTGTAAAGATGGCGAGGCGATACTTCCACAGTCCTAATTCCTGTGGCTTCTCAGCTTTTCTTCACTCCCTACATCCGTGGCTACAGTTTACACTGGCGATGGCAGGGAGCCCAGGACCGTGATGTTTCTCTGTGCTGTCTGAGTTCTGCCTCTGTCACGGTCTTTCAGTCTTGGCCCTAAGACTCTGCTGAGTGGACTTGCTGTCCTGTGACTTCCCACTGTAGTGTTCTTGCCCTTGCTTGGGGTGCACCATACCCCTCACATATGAGACACAGTTGTTTTGAATCCTTTAGAACTTGGTGTTCATGATAGCAAGGATGTCACTGTGCCCTCTAAGAACTTAAGAAGAACACCTAGGATGGGGATGGTTATTATTATCCCATCATCTAAATGTCCTGAGAAGAGACAGACTGTGAATGATGCAGAGGTTCCACACAGGCCGGGTTAGCTACAAAGATCCCATTCTCAAAGTACGTTGATAATGAACAAAATGCCACGGAACTCAGTCAGGGTCAGACTTTGAAACAAAGGCAGGTCTTCACAGATTTATGTGTTTAAATCTACATACTCTATCACCCCACCCCAACAGAATACCACCCATTTCCAAGAGTCCCGTATGGGAAATTCAACATCCTCTGGGCCTCATTTCTTCTAAGGGGCTGCAAGGGCTCTTCGCTATGTTGATCTCTGCACTGAGAGCCCAGCAGCCTTCCTCCACGTGTGCAGCATTTTGAGAGAAACGGACCACGCTGACTAGTGCTGCCAGCCCCCCACTGGTCCCTGCCGTTTCTTTGTTCATGTCCGTCACCAACCTGGCATGAAGCCTCTCAGGTGGGTCCTGTGGAGAAGCCAGACACAGCTGCTGAAGTGTGACCACCCGCAGAGTCCTGGGACAGGAGGCATTTTGTGGGCAGTGGAGGCATGGTGTCTACTGTCACCAGTTTCACACGTGCGTTCGTGATCTGGGGGTACACACACAAGCCAGATGACACCCGGACAGCGAGGTTTGCTCACTGCTGACATTTGTGCCACATTCTTCCTCACCCCCGTGAGCCTGTGAGCCTTGCAACACCAGAGGCTGGAGACTCCCAGAGCCAAGCAGTTGATTGGGAGCCCCAGGAGGCACGGGATACAGACTAACCTCCAGGTCCCCCAGTTCCCCTGCAGCACCCACTTACTAAAGGATCATGTCCAAGCGAAGGGCAGCAGCTCCAGTCTGAATTTTCACTTCTGGAAGAGGCCATGAAACCAGTCAAAAACCCAAGGTGGTTTGGTTCCTTTTTAGCTATTTTGCATGGACTATCAGAGAGCAGTGCTCCAAGATTCCAGATGGGCAGCAGCTGGATGAAGGGTGTGTCTCCAAATCTACATTGCACCTTGGGAAAGAAGAGTGCTGAGGGATTCTGAAGTCATCACCGTCTTCCCTTTCCTCCTTCCCCCTTCCTCCCTCCTCCCCTCCTCCCTTCCTCCCTCTCTTCCTCTCTTCCTTCCTCCCTCCCTTCCTCTTCTCTCCCTCCCTCCCTTCTCGCTTCCTTCCTCCCTCCTCCCTCCTTCCCTCCCTCCTCCTTCTGTTCCTCAAGCCCATCTGAACCTCTGGACTCGCTGTTTTGGACAGAAATAAAGAGGAAAAAAATCACTCTGGCACTGGTTGTTTTGTTTTCTCAATTTTCTTGTCAACTGACTCATGACAAAAAAATGCCAATTTCAATCAATTTCAATTCCACAGAACAGAAAAATAGAGAATTTATAGGCAGCCATTGGAAACAAAGGAACCATCTGGTTTTTTAAGTGTAATTTCTCTCTAGACTAGTTTCTGTAAGAAGTAAGACTGGTTTCCACCAGCACACCACTGAGAATATTTCTATTTTTTCCATGGAGCCCCATAGCCCAGCTCTGGTGGATTTCATAGAGATGCCCCCTCCTCTTCAGGAAGGGTGGCCTTCCCCACCCCAGGGCTTGTGGGTGGACCAGTACCTCTGTCCCTTTAAGTGGAGAGGAATTGGGTTTCATGGGAAGCAGCCTGGGTGACTGGTGGAGGTCACCGACCTGATTATCCCAGTCCATTTGTCATCTGGAGTGACAATTCTCACTTTCGCCCAGGAGTCTCCAGAGAGGGTTTACAACATTGTGGCTAAAACTCAGTACTGTGCTGGAGGCTTCCAAAGATGAATGGTTCCTCCCCCAGAGTCGGGAGGTGGGGGGGGGGGGGGTTCTGTGAATCCGGAAATCCCATGTAGCTCTGGTAACAAACCTAATAGTGTCTGAATTTTATAGCTATTGGGGTCCTGCTTCCTGCCTGCCAGTATGATGCCTGCTGTCTGGTGGGCCATTCCCATTCCAGGGCTACCGTGTGTGTGTTTGTGTGTGTGTGTGTGTGTGTGTGTGTGTAGATCAGAGATGAACTATGGATGTCATTCTTCAGGACATCCACCTTGGGTTTTTTTGTTTTTGTTTTTGTTTTTGTTTTTGCTTTTCGAGACAGGGTTTCTCTGTGTAGTTTTGGTCCCTGTCCTGGATCTTGATTTGTAGACCAGGCTGGCCTCGAACTCACAGAGATCCGCCTGGCTCTGCCTCCTGAGTGCCCGGCCCACCTTGGTTTTTGAGATGGTTTTCATGGGCTGTGGTTCTCAGAGTAAGCTGGCCTGGCTGGCCAGCGAGCTGGGATCCGCCCGTTGCTGCATTACAAGCACACTTTGTTCCCCTTGACTTTTTTATGTGGGTTCTGGGGATTGAACTCAGATTCTCATACTTGCAAATACTTTACCAACTGAGTTATCACCCAGGGCCCAGCCATCATTTGTTCCAAAGGTTCTGTGGAAACCTGGCGAAGCTTTAGATCTACTTGCCAGTTCTGTCTCTGTGACATCCTACCTCAGCATTCCCTTGCTCAAGAGCCTGCCTTCTAGAACCCTGCTCCTCTCTCCACGCAGACACGGCTTCCTTCCACAGGACACCCGTCACAGGGCTGTGGCAGTCAGTAGCCCGCTCTGCTGAAGGCTTGTTGGTGGGCAGGTTCCTCAGAATATTACTCAGCAATGGCCTACAATGTGAGTTTCCTTCTCAGGCCTTAGCGTTCTGCTGTGTTGCTGGGTCTTCTTTTGCCTCCAACGACCCCTCATGTATTATTATTGCTATTAATGTCTTTCGGTTAGCAGGCGGCCGTGGGTTTCACTACGCGTCTCAGCTGAGCACTCCAACTGCTCTCCCACTTCCCCAATCATTTCTCTCCTTTCAGCTGGGCTGCTTGGAGATCACCTCCTTCCCGTTCCATTTTGCCTCCATGCATTTGAGTCTCAACCTTCTCAGGCAGACCATGCCCAGGAGGCCTCTCCTCCCTCCACCAAACGGTTCATCAAAGCAATGAGGATATTTGATGAAAGAAAGAGGCAGCACTCTGCAGCAGGGTGGGGGTGGGGGATCCTATCACTCTTCTGCAAGGCCTCCCCACATGGCAGTGGCTTGGGTATTAGCTGTAGAACCCAACAAACCACACTACAGTCTTCCAGTCTCAGCTTATACAAGGCCTTTGCTGTAATTTAGCTTTCAATATTAAGTGTAGGCTCCTGTATTAAGGGCTTGATGTGCCAGCCATTCAGACTGTGCTGTAGATACAAGGGAGGGATGCTCTCAGACTTCGTGAAACTGATGAAGGTAGCCAGATGAGGATGGCAACTGCACTCACCCGTGCAGGCAAGTAGAGAACAGAGGTGGACTTGCGCTATCTGCCCCTAGCACTCTCCACCTTAGCTTGTTTGTGGAGACAGGGTCTCTCACTGAACCTGAGGCTCACCATTTTTTCTACACTGGTTGACCAGATATCCTAGGGTCATCCTGTCTCTGCTGCCGCAGGGTTGAGGTTGCAGGTGTGTACAACTTCCCTGGGCTTTTTCTTTGTTTTTTTATACAGGTACTAGAGATCTGGCCTTGGATCCTAAACTCCTGTGGCAGGCACTTTACTGACAGCCATCTCCCCAGCCCAACTACATCCTATTTTACTTCTCAGAAAATACAGTTGGGTAAGCAGGTGGGCCACAAGAAGAGTTTGCAAGCTGCCAAACTGCACAGCCAAAGAACTGTGCTCATCCCTGAGGCCTCTGGAGTCTCAGAAGCCACAATACAGTCTCGGCGTTGTTGCCCAGCATCTTCTCTGGCTCGGCTTCTGTGTCTGTCCAAAGGTTGGTGGCCAGTGCCAGGGACACACATTAGCCAAGTGACAAGTAGGGACAAAGCAGAGAACCTGGGACTCAGAGAGAGGTCAGATTTGGGTCACAGGACACCCACAGCAGCAGCAGCATGGGCTGATCGGTGGGCACGGTGTGACCCCTCAGTTTGGGAGCAAGGTTAATCAGAAAAGCCATGGCTGGCATGATCAGATCTCTCAGACACCACGTGTCATTGCTGTGGTCGGGAAGAGATGTTGGGAACATGCTCAGAGGTGGATCCTGTGCTGGCCCAGGGCAAAGGAGCTGAGCAGAAGTTTCAACCTCAGGGAGAACCAGGCCACCCCAGTGTGTCTGAGGAACTGGCAGTACTGTGATTTTCCCCCCGAATTTTCAGGAACCCCGTGCTGTGCTTTCATTTCTATTTTTAAAAGGCACAAAGATGTAATTACCAGGTATTGACACAGGAATCACCTAAAATTTCAGTTCTGACCAATACATGGTATAGACAAGGGCTTCTCAAACATTGATGTGGCCACAAATCCCCAAAGACCTTGTTCAAATGCAGATTTGGACTCAGCATCTAGGTGGGTCCAAGGGTTCTGCACTTCTGATAAGCTCCTAGACCAGTGGTTCTCAACCTTCCTAATGCTGCAACCCTTTGACACAGTTCCTCATGTTGTGGGGAACCCCAGCCATAAAATTATTTTCATTGCTACTTCGTAACTGTAATTTTGCTACTGTTATGAATCATAATGTAAATATCCGATATGCAGGATATCTGATATGTGACCCATAGAGGGGTCAGAGCCCACATGTTGAGAACCATTGTTCTAGGTGATGTAAGCCTGCTGGGATGGGACTGCCCTGAGAGCTGAGACTTGATGGTCTAACAGGTTGTCTCCACACCACATGATGCCACAGTTCTGAATGTGATGTGAGCGTCAAGGGTAACGGGGACACCTCAGACAAGGACAAGAGGCATGCAGCAGTGACCCAGAGGGAAGAGGCCTTTCTCTCCTCTCTGTTCTAGAGACACAAGTTCATCCAGCTATGTCCCCTATCTCTTCGAAGACACTCTTCTTCTCGAGAGCATTCTCTCCCTTCAAGGATAGAGCCATTTCTTTAAGAAACTTTCTACTTGGAAACAAGAACGGCTTCGAGTCTGAAGTTTGAAAGTCTGTTTCCACGGCTTTGGTGTAGGGAAGCATTACTCCCTTCACCTTACAGAGGGGTGGGTATGCTTTACTACAGGTGTAATGGTTCTTCTCGTCAACCCGATAGGATTGACATCGGCAGGAGACAGCCCTCTGGGCTTGTCTGTAGGGGGTTCTAGATTGGGTTAAGTGAGATGGAAAGACCCATCCTAAATGTGGGCAGCACATCCCCAAAGGCTGGGGTCCTGGACTGAAGAAAAAGAAGGAAGTAAGCTGAGGACAGCGATCACCTCTCTCTGCTCCCTGACTCAGCTCATGTTCATCTTTCATCTTTTAACTTCTATACATGAGATGAAAAATGGCCTGTCTTCATCACTGTTCTGCTGCTGTAATGAGAAACCATGACCAAGGCAACTTAGAAAAGAAAGCATTTAATGGGAGCTTACATGAAGTTTCAGAGGCTTAGTTCACAGTCACCATGGCAGGGTGCATGGCAGCAGGCAGCAGGCAGCAGCTGAAAGCTTCTATCTTCTCCAAAAGAAGGAGGGAGATAGAAAACAAGCCTAAGCCTGGCTTAAGCTTTGGAAACCTCAAAGCCCACCTGTTGTGGAATAGAACATTCGTTTAACTTTGTAAAGATGTGTTGCATTTGTTTATGTTGAAGAATAATTGTTTAACTATGTAAAGATGTGTTGCATTTGTTTATGTTGAAGAATAATTGTTTAACTATGTAAAGATGTGTTGCATTTGTTTATGCTACATTTGTTTAACTATGTGAAGATATGTTGCTGTTTTACCCTGACTATCTAAGGTACCTGATTGGTCTAATAAAAAACTGAATGACCAATAGCTAGGCAAGGGAGTGTAGGCAGGGCTGGTGGGCAGAGAGAAAAGGGGAGCCAACCAGCCAGCTGGGAGCCAGACAGACAGACAGGGGAAGCAGGAAAGCAGGATAGACTGTAGATGAGGAAAACACACCTTGGGGCAGCATATAGATTAATAGAAATGGGTTACTTTAAGTTAAAAAGCTAGCTAGAAACAAGCCTAAGCTAAGACCAAATATACATAATTGGCGCCCAACATGGGGCCCATATTTCTACATAGGACCTGAAAAAGCTGGGGGGAAAAAAGACATGGCTTCCTAGTAGCCCAGTGCTTATAGTGTACAAAAGTGCAAGTCTGCCATAGAAGGAACACTTGAGCAGTTGGCACACTAAGTAGAAACAGCAAGCTAAGTAAAACACACCTGCCAAACTGTGGGCACCAACTTCCTAGAGCTGAGGTAATTAAATGCAGCTCCTGGTTAAATGCAACTCCCAGTTAAATGCAGTTTTCGGCCAGGCCTGAGGGATGTAAAGATTGGCTCTCATGGACCTGAGTGGGGCAGAGCCAGCTGCCAGTGCAAAGCCACTTAGCAGTTTAAGGTTTGGCTCACACTGTCAGAGAATGCTACAGGTGAACAGTAAAGCAGGACCAGACCAAAAAAAAAAAACCTCTAAACAAGTTACAGTGTGTTTAAAAAAGGACATAGGCACTTAAGAAAGAAAAGAAAATGTATATAGACAATCCTAGAAAAAAATAATAGTTTAAAAATAATAAAGTCTTTAGAAAGAGAGTAAAATAATATAAAGGGGAAAAGCCACGTAAAAATGGGAAATATACAGAGCATCTGGAACCTATGTGGTGCGGTGTTGACTTTGCATATTTTAAATGCTGATGAGTGAACAACACCTGCTGAGAGACATTAGACTGTAAAAGGAACTGCTGAAATAAACAGCCTAGGTGCTTTAGAGATGTCTTAACTTTAAAATGGAGTTCAGGAAATGTGTTGTGTTGGGGGAGAGGTTATCTTTTTTTCCAGGAAATGAAAGGCTGTGGGTCCCTTCAAGGTTGATAGAGATCAGGTTTGATCAGGGGAGACCTCCTGAAAATCTTGGCTACAGATATAAAGAAATAAACCAAGAGAAACTACAAAACAGGCGACATACATACTGATTGCTCAGCATGGGAACAGTTCTGAGACTGGACAACAAAGGCTATAGCTAATTTTTTTAGGACTTGACCATTATCTCAATTTTATTAGGGTCCCTTGGAGATGATGTCACCCCCAGACAACAGGAAGCAGTCTAGAGAACACAACACCCACATTCCAAAGAGGTGGGGTGGGTGAGTTTTGGTCATTTGGTGGGTTATGGATATTTGTCATCATTTAGGGGGGATATAGAAATATAGGATAAAAAAACAACTATTCATCTCAAATATTTTACATTGGTATGGATTTTTGTATATTGATACAAATTTAAGGTTATTTTTGTTAGAATATACTCTATAAATGTTCCTATGGTTATTTAAGGTATTTTTGTTTATTGATACTAATTTAAGATTTTTTTGTTATACTGTATGTTTCTATTCCCATTTAGTATTGTACCTATGAACTCATTTAAAAATGTAATGTATAATTAAGAAACATAGGCTAGTAGGTAGTCTTCCATAATAATCAAACTTGAAATCATATTAGGTATGTTTTCAAGGTTAAGCAGAGATATATTTTATATAGGTGGTCTTTAAACACTTCAAAGACCTACAGAATATGGCATTTAAGATGTTAATAACCTAAGGCTTTTCATGATGTGAGTCATGTCTGCCCCTGGCAGCACCAATATACTTCATAAAAGGATGATGGGCATTGAAGAACCTCCATATGGAGTTTGATTTCATTGTGGAAAAGCTAGTGAAGGCAAGAAACTGCCCTGGCCTTGACTGCTGACAGTATACTGTACAAACTGGACAAGCAGGACACAAAACGACTGCTGACAGTATACTGTACAAACTGGACATGCAGGACACAAAACGACTGCTGACAGTATACTGTACAAACTGGACAAGCAGGACACAAAAGAAAAAGACTGCTGAATTTTGCCAAGACAAGGTAGAATAGTCCTTGAAAATTCCTGCTTCATAGAAAAGTCTGCCAGATATTCTAGGCCTGTAGGCTAAAGATGAATGCCCCAACATTGCAGAGGAACCTTGGAATGACTATCCAGGAAGCCAGATGTCTGTCATTTCTATAGTTTTGGAAGTGGCTTGCACTGCACTTCCTGTTTATTTGGGTAATAGTATATCCTTCTGGGGTCTCTGATTGAGTTGAAGACTAGTTATAGTTAAAGTTTTCCTTAGTTGTAATAGAAGGTAAATTAGGTACAAAACTTTGGACTCACCAAAATAGGATAAATAATGGAGTATTTTCTCTGAATTTGCCAAATACAAATGGACTGGATATTGAGAATGTAATTCTTGCTTGATAATTGTTCTTATTGTATATAGTTTTAAGGAAATGTTGCGGAATAGAATATTAGTTTAACTATGTAAAGGTGCGTTGCATTTTTTTATGTTGAAGAATAATTGTTTAATTATGTAAAGATGTTGTTGCTGTTTCACCTTGCCTGCCTAAGGCACCTGATTAGTGTAACAAAAATCTGACTGGCCAATAACTAAGCAGAGGAGGAATAGGTGGGGCTGGAGGACAGAGAGAAAAGGCTGCTAGCCAGCCAGCCAGACACAGAGGAAGCAGGATGGACAGTATGTAGATGAGTTAAAGGAGCCTCGGGATAGCACATAGATTAATAGAAATGGGTTGATTTAAGTTTAAAAAAAAAAGCTAGCTAGAAACAAGCCTAAGTTAAGGCTGAGCATTCATAATTAATAATAAGTCTCCATATCATGATTTAGGGGCTGGAGGCCCAAGAAAGTCTGCTACACCCACCCCCAGGGACACACAACCTCCAACAAGGCCACATCTCCCAATTCTTCCTAAACAGTCCATCAACTGGGAACAAAACGTTCAAATATATGAGCCTACAGAGGGCCTTTTTTATTCAAATCACCACAGGGCCATTAAGTACCAAGTAGATTTTATTAAGTAGGCCAGTGGATTTGCCCTAATGAAAACTTTTAATTTCAAGGGCAAAGAAAAAATTTAAGCAACTAGGCAAATTACTCTAAATAAATAAATACCAGGACTTCCTTAGACTACGTGAAGCAAAATAAGTAACTGAACAATATCACCATAATTTCAAAGGAAAATTTTAAGAACCATTGATTTATATTTAAAATGTAGGGAACACTTCTCCATTTGATCACATTAATGTTTACATGTATGTACATTTCAGGCCTTGAAGAATCAATTAGTTACCAGTGTACAATGCCCACCCCCAATCTAAAGAAGAATACCAGCAAGTTGGCAGGTGAAGTAAAATAAAATAACTCAAAAATGCAAAACAATACAGAGTAAGTGTACTAAACCATGGCACCAATTAAATATGAGTAAATCCATATAATGATTGCTAATGTGGCTATAAAATAGAAGTTGATGTTTTGGTTTTAGTTATTTTAATGACTATTGAAATATAAGATACATATTACAAAATAGTAACATTGTAGCAATCATTCAAGTCAAATAATAAATAAAACAAATGTGAAAATAATTGAAAGAAAACAACTTCAAGAATATATTGAACTTTATGGCATATGTAAGGGAAAAGCAACAGGTGCTATTTCATTTTTGACACCGAAGAGGGGATATCTCAGATTATTTTTCAGATATTTAGAACAAAAAATAACTCTCATAATGTACACAGTTTTTGCCTCTAAATGGTTGAATCAAGTGACAATCTATTATCTATTTTTAACTACTCATTTTCCAAATTTTACATAATAAATATGCACTATTTAATAATATAAAAACAAAAGCCACACAAATATTATAGGAAAAATGTTCCTCCTTTTAGAATCTATATCTCCACCTAATGAGCAGCTTTGCGCAGTTCATCACGCCAAACAGTCATGCTAAGTAGATTTCCCCCTTTTTAGTCATCCACAGTCCTAGCATTAAGTTGGTTGGTTTTGAAGTCTTAAATGTGGGAATAAACAGCTCTATGGAATCGATGTATCTGAAGCTCCCTATGAATATGTCAGGTGCCCTTCATTTTCCAAGTAGCATCGGATGAAGGAAAAACTCAACTACCTCACATTAAGAGATGTGATCACTCAGAAAGAAAGAACCTCCTTTAAGCACTTCATTTCTAGTTCTTTGAAAGTGAAAATTACCATCATTACTATTACCACCACCACCATCATCATCATCATCATTGTCTTTTTTTTTTTTTTTTTTTTTTTTTTTGGTTTTTCGAGACAGGGTTTCTCTGTGTAGCTTTGCGCCTTTCCTGGAACTCACTTGGTAGCCCAGGCTCGCCTCGAACTCACAGAGATCCGCCTGTCTCTGCCTCCCGAGTGCTGGGATTAAAGGCGTGCGCCACCACCGCCCGGCTTCATCATTGTCTTTTATTGAGCATCTATTGTGTGCCAGACTGCGTACCTGATACCTTACACACACACACACACACAAACACACACACACACACACACACACACACACACACACACACACACATGCTGTCTCTTTCTTGTAAGTGGAGGTGACAAGCTCAGAGAAGTTGAGCAATGATGACCTAGCATAGCTTACGGTGAGTTTTTAAAACATTATCAGAATTTTGTGTTTATATTAAAACTAACACTACCTACTTTGGGTAGTGGTCTTCATGGAGGTATTGTATTTATTCTCAGAAATGGATAGGGACCCAAAAGATTCCAGCTAGAGGACCCACAGGGCTTAGGGGGATCAGAAGGTAAGCAACGAGAATTACAAGGACTTGGGTTTGGGAGAGGGAGATGCAGCCATGGCCAGGAGGGAGCCGTGATGATGGGGGTCCCAAGGACTTAAGGTTTACTCGGCAGGTGGATGGGTTGGGAAGAGGGAGGCACAGTTGCTGCTGGGCTTTTAAATCTCACTGATGGAGTGGTGGGGGTGGGAAAAATAGATCAAGCAATGGAGCCAGGGGGTTCAGAGGCTGGGGAGCTCGGTGAGTAGAGACACACAAGGGAGACCAGACCGGCATTCCTATCATGGGGAACCGAGCGAGGGTGGCCCCACCCCCAGCTCTGTTACCCTCTTCAGTCTCCTTCCCTTCTCTCTCTTGGTTGATGCAGCCTCAGTGGTTCTCTGTGCTTTGTTTTATTTATTTTATGTGTATGGGTGTTTTCCCTGCATGTGTGTCTGTGCACCACGTGTGTGCCTGGTGCCCATGGAGGTCAGAAGAGGGCATCAGGTTCCCTGGGACGGGAGCTACAGATGGTTGTTAGCCGCTGTGTGTGTGTGCTGGAAGTGAACATGGGTCCTCTGGAAGAGCAGGCAGTGAGTGCTCTTAACTGCCAAGCCATCTCTCCAGCCCCAACTGTAGTGGCTTTGGACTTCAGGCACTGAGCAAACTCTGCCTCAGGTCTATGGACCAGTACCCTTGGCTCACCAGCTCCAAGTCTTTGCCCCAGTGAATGCTGAGTAAGTGGCTCTCTGGAACTCAGTCTCTGGATCATTCATGTCTTCCTTTACTGTGGATCTAACTTCCTAACATGCTGCACCATTTTGCTGGTTGGTTGAGTTTTATCACTGGACTTTCCTCACTATAGAGTATCAGTGCCATGCAGGTAGGGGATTTGGTTTTGCCAGTCCAGTGCAGTGTTCTCACAGATGGCATGCAGCAAGTGCTTGCTACTGACCTGCCCAATGGTGATGGTGAGGAGGACAAAACCCAGAAGCCAGGGAACAGAGCTGGCTCACACGGAAAGGAGAGAGTAGCATTGGTCTGTAACGTTTGGCCAAAGGTGCTTGCGGGGTCCCGGGCATTGGGAAGATTCACCTGGATATGGGGAGCTGGGGTCAGTTTGGAAGTCTGGGTTTGAAGTCAGAGAGAGGGAAAAAAGAGAAATTACGTGTGGGGGCATTCAGAGCACAAAGAACAGTGGCAGGCAAGACAGGAACTGGGAGGCTGGGTTTTGTGAATCAAGGGAGACTTCTCAGGGACTAGGTGACAAATGGGACTCACTCTAGAGAGGCAGAAGGAGAATGGCGTATGAGAAGAAGTCACTAGGGGGTGTCCCAGCATCCTTCCAGAGAGGAGTCTTAATCATGTGGTGTAGAAGGACTAGTCATGTGCTTCACAACATGGTGGCCTTGCGCTGCAGCCAGCTTGACCTGGGACATGCTCCAAGTGCCCACAACACACAGGGCTGTGGCAATTCAGATAGTGGGGGTGGGGGGGAGGAGCGCACAGCAGGTCTGGGTGTTTTTAATGTTGATCACGCACTTACACAGCTTCATCTCAAATACAGTTAGGTGAGACGAGGTTACCCGCTTCAATTATTACGTTGTTTGGTTTCTTCTTTCTTTGTTCTTTAACTTCAGTATGATTAACAGAAACTCTAAGGTTGTTCACATGGTTCACATCATATTTACCTTAGACATAGCTGGGCTATTTAGTCAGGTGAAAAGTTACTGGCTCATGTAACCCACACTTCCTCCCTCCCTCCCTGCATCCCTCCCTCCCTACCTCCCTGCCTCCGTCCTCCCTCCTCCCTCCTTTCTCTTTCCTCTGTCTGTCTGTCTGTCCCTCCTTCTCCTTCCCTCCCTCCCACATTCTCCTTCTTTCAGTAACTTAATTGTTTCCTAAATGGACACCCAAGTAGTTAATCTTCCATTCGCAATAAAATAGATGCTTTTCATAATATCAAATCATCCAATTGCCTCAGCATTAAGTTGCCTGGAACGATATTAAAGTCAGTGATATGTAGTCCATTAGCTGTACCCAGCTCAGGCCTCCCTGGGAGAAAAAGAAACCACACAAATGAGCTTTCTTCTACATTAAACAGCAAATAAATGAAAGCCTTTGAAGAAACCACCTACGAGAAGTCGGGGACTGTGATTAGCCAACCCTCCAATTTGACAAACAGATTTCTTTGCAATATAACCACCTTCCAAATAATGGCCCCTCCCTGGTGTGGGGGGGACTGTGAGTTGCCCTGGTCTGAGACAAAGTCAGCCCCAATATGGATGTTTAAGATGCTCTTGGAGAAAGAAATTTCATTCCCACTGTTCATCTTGAATGGGGCTAGGAATTGCTCCTGCGCACTCTGAGGCTGGCTTTGAACCTTCTGTGTCTGAGCGGTGTGCTGTGTCTACTCACTTTAGAGGAAAGTGAGAGGGCTCTTAATGAAGTCGCTTCTACTGTCCTCTTACGTGCTCAACTCAGAGTTGAGTATTAAGTCACAGCCATGTGTGGCATCCTTCCCGGAGGTCATGAGATCAGTGGCACTTCAAGGACTCATGACAACCATTTCTCTGGACAAGGGAATGAGCTCAGAGCGGTCTGTGACCCAAGACCACAGAGTTGAGATGAGCTCCCCATCAACTCTGCCATGGCCCCATCTACTCTGCCATGGTCCCATCTACTCTGCCATGGTCCCATCTACTCTGCCGTGGTCCCATCTACTCTGCCGTGGTCCCATCTACTCTGCCGTGGCCCCATCTACTCTGCCGTGGTCCCATCTGCTCTGCCGTGGTCCCCATGGCTCACTTCTCACCTATCCTCTGTCACCACTCCTCCAGGAACCTCTGCAAGTCTCTGGGGAATCCTTCCAACAACGTGAACTTTATGTTTGAGATAATGAAAAGCTAACAGGTGCTGGGGATGTAGCTCAGCTGGTGGAACTCTAGCCTAGAACTCATGAAGCCCTGGGTTCAGTCTCCAGGACCAAACAGCTTGGTGGCTCACCGCTGTAACCCGTCACCAAGAGGTGGGAGCAGGGGCCTCAGAAGTCCAAATTCATCCTCAACTATTCAATGAGTTCACGGTCAGCTTGGCCAGTGTGTGACTCTATCTCAGATTAATTAATTTAATTAAGTACAATAAAATGAAGCAGTCTGTCCTTCAAATATTCATCTAAGCTCTTGAGGTTATAGAAGGTGCCTCTGGGAACCAGTCAGCATTTTCTTTTTGTTGTTGTTGTTGGTGGTGGTTTTTTTTTTTTGTTTGTTTTTTGTTTTTTGTTTGTTTTTTGTTTGTTTGTTTGTTTGTTTTTTGCTCTGTTTTGTTTTGAGACAAGGTCTCATTATGTAGCCCTGGTTGTCCTCTGTAGACCAGACTGGCCTCGAACTCACAGAGATCCACCCACCTCTGCCTCCTGAGTGCTAGGATTAAATGTGTGCACCATTACTCCTGACTTCAGTGTTTTCTAACCAAGGAATCATGAAGCTAGGCTAAGATTAGGTTGGTGGTCTTCTAGGTCTTTAGAAGGTCTTCATATGATGACCTCTGTCATACACAGAGGGAACCGGGTTTCTGAGTTGGCAGGGTTTTGTTTGGTTGTTTTTGTTTGTAGACAGGGTCTGGAGTAACCAAGGCTGGCCTTGAACTGTTGTTTTACCTCTCACGTGTGCCCTGGGATCACACATGTACAGCACCAAGTCTGTCTAGGAATCTATTTTGCATCCAGGACTGCAACTCAGAGATCAAAATCACCTCACTATGACAACATGACACACAGTGCAGAGGGTGGGGTTTCCCTGGCTGCTGACATTTCAATATGCTTGTGTCTTTGAAGCAGACCCCGAGATGAGGATTTGTGTGCAAGTGATTGGTACAGAAAACCCTGAAGGGACTAGGAGACCAAGACAGGAAGGAGGAGAGCCTGGTCCAGACTCAGGTGGACCCCATCTCACAGGCCCCTTGGGAGGTCTCTCACCTCAGAGTCACTCCACGCTTGAGGCGGGCTTTGTCTTCCTACCATTATTTGCACAAGGGTGCACCTGGCCAAGGTGAGCCTTGTCATCCTCAGAGCCAGGGAACAACAGACATAAAAAAGAAAAGTTTGGCGTCTAGGTGTGGCACCGTCAGTGCCCACTGCACCGTATCTTGGCTCTGAGCTGAAGGCTGACATCTTCTGTTTTATCCATCTTCCAGGGTTCCTTGCTCTGAGGTGTGGGCTGGAATGGGCAGTGGACGATTGCTGTTTTTGATTACCTGGTCTCCAACCTCCCAGCACTTAATCACAGGAACAGAGACAGTGCCCTAAGGGAAGGGGTTAGTTACTTTGGCAGTTTTTCAGTGGAAAGGTATTCAACACAGGCTAATAGCTGCTCATGAAGTTCCCGGAAGGACTCACAGAGCTGATTCTCAACAAATTTCTGTGAAAGAAAGTGTCCACTGCCCTTTAGGGATGAAGCAGGAAGGTAAGGAGTTAAGGCCTTGCTGGAACCACTGCACTCAAGAACATTCTTGGACTGGAGAGAGGCCTCAGTCGTTAAAGTGCCTCCTTCCCAGGCATAAGAATCCGAGTTCAAATCCCCAGAATGCACATAAAAAGCTGGGCACAGTGATGTGTGCCTGCAACCCTGAGATGCTGGGATAGGACGGTGCTTGCAGGTCGGCTGGCCTGGCCTATGAGGTAAAGTTCCAGAGTAAATGAGAAGCTTCATCTCAAACCAAAGGGGGAGAGCCCAAGGCCAACACCTGAGGTTGTCTTCCAGCTTCCACCTTGCACCATAAACACCCATCCCGCCCCCTATGCAGGAACATATCCACTTGCTGCAGTCCAGGATTCTCAAGTTTCTCAACACAGGCAACTGTGGTAGACACTGGAGCAGCCACTCCTGCCGGGAGCCACAAGCACGGTGGCAAGAAAACAGTCCCCTCTCACGGCTGCCATCTGAGATGCCGGCCAGTGCATCGGGTGGGACGAACTGAGGAGGATCTTAGTGTAGAGTTCACCCGGCAGCCTTGACAGTTCAGGGAAGCCCCTCGGACAAGGGTCAGAATGGACTCTGGGGGCCAGTGCACCTTGTCCCACATGCTAGTTAAGCATGTAACTCATTCAAGTGACAGTCACAGCAGGCCTTTGACTTGGAAGAGAGAGACCTTCTCATTCCCTGCTGGTTATGACCTTGAGTACTCTTGACACTGCAGGAAGCCATCTGGACTTCCCAGAAGACCTAGGAATGAGACCAGAGTGGGTAATGGACAAGAGAAGCCAGACTGCGGAGGACGCATCTTAATGCCTCTTAAAAGCTCAGAGAGGGGGGCTGACCTATTCCAGGTCACATAACAATGGGGGTGTAGCTGGGCCTAGAACCCTGCCCACCCAGCTCTCATCGTTTACCCTTTACCTGGCTGCCCTTAAGAACTTGTGGACTCTTTTCTCTGTCCAGTAGTGCTGGACACCAGGAGGGTCTCAACCCCTCTTTGCACCCTGTAAAGTGGCCAATTGATCTGAGCGCACTGGGCAGTGAGGTGCCTGCAGGCCAGACCAGCAGAGACCTCTCAGAATGCATTTCCTCTAGCAGACCTGGTGGAGCCTGGGTGTGTCTTAATAACTCAGGACAGGAGCCTGGCTGGTGGGGAGCTCAGAGCCAGCTTTGAAAACACCCTAGGGGCTCTCTCTGAGTAGCAGTGAAATGTGGCCACACCGGTTCAGTCTATTTTAAGCTTCGGAAACCAAGGGAGGTGAAGTAGGGTGAACCAGTGGGCTCCTGGGGCAGATGAGTTCCAGGCCAACTCTCGGGGAGGCTCCAAGGTGACCTTGGGCCCTTCTGCTGCCCGGGTGCTGTGTTCTTTCCTCTTCCCTTCAGATGGATGGGAAGGAGTCAGACTGGAGGAGGAGCACTGGATTGAGAAGACGAGGTTTAGACAGAAAAATGGGGGAAATGTTGTCTGCTGGGACCTGGTCAGTGTCTCTAAACTGGTGTTTCACCTTTCCCTCATGTAATCCTCTGCCCTGTGGGGGGTCCGACCTCTGTGGGAAGGAATAGAAGCTCAGAGAAGGTGAGTGGCTTCTTCCAGGTCACCACAGAGCTAGGGTTTGAAGTCTAAGGAGAAGGCAGTGTTGGGGCACTAGCACCCCAAGTGGGAAGGTCTGTGTTCTCTGCTATCATGTCAAAGGTCTCACACCAAGCAGTGGCCACATGTGGACTGCACTGGGTTATTTGATAGCTCAGAAAGTTTGGTTCTAACAGTCCCATTTCTCAGATTACAAAACAGAAGCTCAAGGACATCAAGAAATCTAGCCAAGGACACACAAGGACACGCAAGTGACACAGAACAATGCTGGAACTGACCCCTGTCCGCCCTCCATGGCCACGGTTCTCATGTGTAGGTCAGGGACCGTTTTTAAGGTTCTGAAGAATTTCAATGGTTCACAGGACACTGCTTCCACCCTCTCATTTTACACTGAGAACCTGGACTCTTGAATGACAGGTAACTCTCCCACATGACTAACGGCTAGCTGGGCTAGAAGCCAGCCTCCACACGCTTTCAAACTCTCATCAGCAAACTCTCCGTCCTGTGGAGTTCCATATGTTTTCAGGGATCTGAGTCTTCCTCTCCAGAGAGCCATCTCTGGGTAGCGGCTTCTGCTCTGTGTTCACCTTATCTCTGTCAAGACGGTAAGCTCTGTGATGCAGAAAGGGGAGGGGCTAAGTCAGGGCTTCAGCCACTGCAATGGAGATTTCTATGAGAACACTTTGTTTAAACATCTGTTGTGTGTGTGTGTGTGTGTGTGTGTGTGTGTGTGTGTGTGTGATGTGTTACATGGTATACATACATGTTTGCACATATGTGTATGCGCATTTGGAGGCCTGAGGTTGTTGTCTTCCTCAATGGCTCTCCACTTATATATTGAGGTAGGGGCTCACATTAGGCCTGGAGCTCCATGATTTGGCTCTTCTGGCCAGCCAGTTTGTTCCAGGGATACCCATCACCTCCTCCCACATCCCAAGATTACAGCCTGGCTATCACACCCACGTAGCTTTCATGTGGGTCCCAGGGATCTGAACTCTGGTCTTCATGCTTTAGCAGCTGCCTCACCAAGCTGCTGCCCCCGTCCAGATTAAGTTGAACAGAAAGTACATCTAAATTAATTAAGTAATTAATTAATTAATTAAATCAATTCCTTGATCTGATCTCCTCCTTTCATTAAATCAGCACTGCACGCCACCCTTTTCTACCGTGTCAGGTTTCAGTGTGGTGTCACACACCTGTGATCTCACAGCCCAGAAGGCTGGTGTAGGCAGATTATGAGTTCTAAGCCAGCCTATGTCACACAGTGAGAGCCTGTCTCCAAACAAACAAAGCCAGGTGCCAAGAAAGTAGAAATGAGTAAAACTGGGTTCCCGCCCTGCCAGAGCCCACACTCCAGTAAGGGAGACGAATGCAGGGATGCTCACGTCCAAAACTGTGTGTCAGGGTTTGGGCGGCAGAACATGGCGGTGACAGCAGTGCTGAGGCCACCAGCTTCCTGTTGGGTGGGATGCTGGGCTTCACAGAGGCCTCACAGGTATACTTCAGGTTTTCAAGGCCACCCTGGGAGGAAGTGTTTTAGGCAATGAGATTTGCATGGCTGAAGAGGAAGATTTGCGGCTGGAGGAAGCCCCTGGGGTGAATGTAAGTAGCCAGTTGTTGCTAGAGAGAGAGTATTGCGGTGAAGGTATCGCTGACACTCTCTTGGGGGGAGAGATGATGCCGAGGAAGTCCACAGGTTGGCTTCGAAAGCATCCTGTGTGATACGGAAAGGAATTCATAGCGTCTCCTGGAAGCTGCGAAGGACCTGCTGAAGAGGTTAAGCAGGAATGTGACATGAGCAGTTTTCTATTTTAGAAAGTTTGCTGTGGCTGCGGAGAGAGGATGAAGTGGAATGGGAACTAGGAAGCTGTGTAGGGGAGGGCTTCCACAGCCGGGAGGAGGAGCCAAGGCACCGTTCACCTGTGCCCAGACAGGGACTAGAATAACCCAGCAGGAAGGGGAGACCGTAATTGTGACAGCAGGGTTTTGAGCTGTGTGTGTGTGTGTGTGTGTGTGTGTGTGTGTGTGTGTGTGTGTG